>MU678645.1:5050-38647 GCA_026770625.1 Nicotiana glauca
TCTGCCTTCCCCCACCATGCTCCGCCCACCGAAAATCGCCTTACTGCCTACCCATACACCCCATATAGCCCTCCACAACCCTACTACCCAGAGCCACGTTTTTCTATCCATCACGCCCAAACATATACCCAACCACTGGTTCACCAGCAATGGCGTGCACCGGCTACAGGGTCGGGTTTTCGTGGGAATCAAGCTTTCAGGAATGAGAGGATACAGAAGCACAGAACATTTACTCCGCTTGGAGAATCTATACTACTCTTTTCCACAAACTGAGGCAGTTAGGCCTATTGAATCCTATTGAGCCCAAAATGCCAGATCCCCTTCCCAAAAATCTGGACCAGTCAGTAAGGTGTGAATATTCTTCAGGGATCCCCGGACATGATACTGAGAAATGCTGGAAGTTGAAGACTGCAGTGCAAGACCTTATTGATACCAACAGGATCGAGGTTCAGGCTCCAGAAGCACCAAACATCAATCAGAATCCGCTACCAACGCACCATGAGACCCACATGATCGAACTAATGCACAAGGGAGGGGAGTTTAAGAAGCCCTCATAAACAGTGATGATGATCCGGGCCAGTGAAGCTAGTCCCGAAGAAAAAAAGACCAAAGAGAAGGCAGTGGTGCAGCTGGAAAGTGTAGACACCAAGCCAGTTGTGGTGATGGGGAAAGGGTCGTTTATTGCTGCAAAGAAAACAGAGCCAGTCAAGGTAGTGATTCAGGGAGTGCCAAGCACATCCGTGGTGGTAAAAGGGGCTCACATAGAACCAGTTGTCATCAAACCAGTAATGCAATTGCCAATAATCAATGAAAACATCGTACCGTAGAGCTACAATCAAGTGACGGTGATGTATAAGGGGAAAGAGGTTATGGAAGAAGTATGTGAAACCCAAGGTCTAACTCATTCAGGAAGGTGTTTTGCTCCCGCAGAATTGAGAAGGGACAATCCAGTGGCAATAAAGAAGCCAGTAATGGAGGAGGAGGCGGAGGAGTTTTTGAAAAAGATGAAGGCACAAGATTACTCCATTGTGAAGTAGCTGAGGAAAACCCTGGCATATATCTCATTGGTATCATTATTAATCCATTCAGACGAGCACCGCCAGGCGTTGATGAAATTCTGAATGAAGCCCATATGCCAGATAAGATCTTTGTGAACCATCTAGAGAAAATAGCAAACAAGATTTTTGAGGTGAACCGGATGACATTTTCTAACAATGAGTTGCCCGTGGAAGGTACAGAACATAATAGAGCTCTCTATCTGACCGTGAAGTGTGAAGACTCGGTAGTCACTCGAGTATTGATCGATAATGGGTCCAGTGCCAATATTTGCCCGTTGTCTACCTTGAACAAGCTGAAGGTTTAATGACAGAATTCACAAGAACAACATCTACGTTCGAGGGTTTGATGGTGGTGGTACAGACACAGTGGGTGATATCATACTTGAATTGACAATTGGCCCAGTCGAGTTCACCATGGAGTTTCAGGTGTTAGACATCGCAGTGTCGTATAATCTTCTGTTGGGATGACCATGGATTCACACTACCAAAGTAGTGCCTTCTACACTACATCAGATGGTCAAGTTCGAATGGGACAGACAAGAGATCGTAGCGCATGGGGAAGACAACACATACGCCGCAAGTGATGCCATCATACCCTTCATAAAGACCGATGATGACAAGGGGCCGTGGATATACCAGGTTTTTGATACGGTTTCAGTGGACAAAGTTCCTGAGGGTGAAAACACTTCCACTTCCCTGAATAGCGGCTGCAGCTATCATGGTGGCCTCGGAGATGTTAAAGAACGGGTTTGTGCCAGGCAAAGGTTTGGGAGTTGATCTTCAGGGTATTATTCAACCGGTTTCTTTGCCCAAGAATCTGGATACATTTGGGCTAGGGTTCAAGCCCACAGCGTGCGACAGGCCAAGAACATGAAGAAAAGGGCATGGGTCCTTCCCAAGCCAATCCCACGCTTGTCTCGATCTTTTGTTAGGCCGAGCATCAAAAAGCAATTGCTGTCCAAGGTTACAGGGCCACTGATTGGAATAAATGGAGATTTAGATAAAGGTTTTGAAAGATTATTTGCTGAAGTCAACATGGCAGAAGCTGGGGAAGGATCCAGCAAGGCAGATGTGCAGTTTGTAGGTCCTAAGGCCAAGGTCAACAATTGGATGGATACTCCTCTGCCCATGCGGAGGGAGTCTCGGTAGTATTGATTTTTCCTTCATGTTTAGCTGGATTATTCCAGGGTTGTAATTCAGTTTTTTTTTATTTTGTACTCGTCAAAAGTGCGAAACCTTGTTATCCCGTACTTCAGTCAATGAAAGTTTCTTCTTTACTCTTTATTTTGTTTTAATTTTGTTTTCTTCTTTCCTTTTCTGAACAGTTCTCTTTATACTGGTCTTAATGACATGGCATGCATGACGGATCTTCAACCTAGTCTAAAAAATCAATCTAATTCTGAACTGGTAGTGCAAGAGGTAGAATATGATGATGAGTCGGAATACGATGAGGATGAAGACTTCGAGGAAATTAACAGAGAGTTAAGCCAATTTGAAGAGAAAGCCAAGCCCAACTTAAATAACATGGAAGCCATTAATCTGGGGGATGCGGATGAAATTCAGGAAACAAAAACAAGCGTCCATATTGCATCGAACATCTGGGAAGAATTAATCAAAGCACTTGTTGAGTTCAAAGATGTTTTTGCATGGTTATACGATGACATGCCGAGTTTGAGCACCGATTTAGTGGTTCAAAAGTTACCCACTGACCCGGCATGACCTCCCGTCAAGCAGAAATTAAGGAAGTTCAAAACAGACATGAGTGTGAAGATTAAGGAAGAAGTAACCAAGCAGCTGAATGAAAAGGTTATTCGAGTCACTCGATATCCTGATTGGTTGGCTACTGTGGTGCTAGTGCCGAAGAAAGATGGAAAATCCGGGTATGTGTCGACTACCGGAATCTGAACAGAGCGAGCCCAAAGGATAACTTCCCGCTACCCAACATCCATATCTTGATCGATAATTGTGCCAAGCATGAGATCGGGTCTTTTATGGATTGCTATGCTAGGTATCATCAGATTTTGATGGACGAGGAAGATGGAGAGAAGACGACTTTCATCACGCCGTGGGGAACTTATTGCTACCGGGTAATGCCATTTGGTTTGAAGAATGCTAGAGCAACGTACATGAGGGCAATGACTACTGTGTTTCATAATATGATACATAAAGAAATTGAGGTATACGTGGATGATGTGATTATAAAATCCAAGCGGCAGGCAGACCACGTAGGAGACCTAAGGAAGTTTTTTCGAAGACTTCGAAGGTATGATATTAAGCTCAACCCTGCTAAATGTGCATTTGGTGTTCCATCTGGAAAGCTGTTAGGATTCATAGTTAGTCGGCGAGGCATTGAGTTGGATCCATCAAAGATCAAATCCATTCAGGAGTTGTCACCTCCAAAGAACAAAACCGAAGTGATGAGTTTGTTGGGAATGTTGAATTACATCAGCAGTTTTATCGCTCAACTCACTACGACTTGTGAACCCATTTTTTGGTTACTTAAGAAAGATGCTGCAATAGAATGGACGGAAGAATGTCTGGAGGCATTTGGTCAGATTAAAGGGTATTTATCAAATCTGCCTGTGCTGGTTCCACCCGAGCCAAGAAGGCCGTTGATTCTCTACCTAACGGTCCTGGAGAATTCATTTGGTTGTGTACTGGGGCAACACGACATCACAGGAAGGAAGGAGAAGGCTATCTATTACCTCAGCAAGAAGTTTACGGGTTATGAGGTTAAGTACACTCAACTTGAGAAGACATGTTGCGCCCTAACTTGGGTGGCACAGAAGTTGAAGCATTATTTGTCATCTTATACTACTTACCTCATATCTTGTCTGGACCCATTGAAGTATATTTTCCAAAAGCCTATGCCCACAGGGAGATTGGCGAAGTGGAAAATATTACTCACGGAATTCGACATCGTCTATGTGACGAGGACGACAATGAAAGCCCAAGCATTGGCCGATCACTTGGCCGAGAATCCAGTCGATGAAGAATATGAGCCATTGAGGACGTATTTTCCTGATGAAGAAGTGATGCATGTCGACGAGCTGGAGTTGATTGAAGAACCAGGATGGAAGCTTTTCATTGATGGGGCTGCAAATGCGAAGTGAGTTGGAGTAGGAGCAGTACTTATTTCTGAAATAGGGCATCATTATCCTGTTACGGCTCAGTTACGGTTCTATTGCACCAACAACATGGCTGAGTATGAGGCATGCATTTTGGGCTTGCGGTTAGCTGTGACATGGATGTCCATGATGTTTTGGTCTTGGGAGACGCGGACCTCCTGGTACATCAAATTCAAGGTGAATGGGAAATGCGGGATTTGAAGCTCATACCATATAGACAATGTTTGAACGATCTATGTCAACGGTTTTGATCAGTGGAATTTAGGCACATCCCAAGAGTTCATAATGAAGTTGCCGATGCTTTGGCAACCTTAGCATCGATGTTGCACCATCCGGATAAAATTCATATTGATCTGTTGCACATTCAGGTTCATGATCAGCATGCTTATTGTAACATGATAGAGGAAGAACTAGATGGCGAACCATGGTTCTATGATGTCAAAGAGTACCTCAGGATGGGGATATATCCAGAGTAGGCCACAGGAGATCAAAAGAGGGTCATTCGGCGGTTGGCCAATGGATTTTTTCTCAGTGGAGGAGTGTTGTACAAAAGAACACCGGACTTGGGATTGCTAAGATGCATAGACACTAATCAAGCCGCGACAGTCATGACAGAGGTACATTCTAGAGTTTGCGGACCACACATGAGCGGATATGTATTGGCAAAAAAGATTCTTCGAGCAGGGTATTACTGACTCACTATGGAGCGTGATTGTATCAGTTTCGTGCGGAAATGCCATCAGTGTCAGATACACGGAGATCTGATTCATTCTGTACCAACAGAATTACACATGATGTCAGCACCATGGCCCTTTGTTGCATGGGGAATGGATGTCATTGGACCTATCGAGCCGGCAGCTTCCAACGGTCATAGGTTTATTCTGGTAACCATTGACTATTTCACCAAGTGGGTTGAAGCTAAAACTTTCAAGTCGGTAACCAAGAAGGCAGTGGTGGATTTTCTTCATTCCCATATCATCTGTAGATTTGGGATCCCAAAGGTGATCATCACGGATAATGGTGCTAATCTTAACAGCAATTTGATAAAAGAAGTATGTCAACAGTTTAAGATTACACACCGTAATTCCACCCCATATCATCCCAAAGCGAATGGAGCGGTTGAGGCAGCCAACAAGAATATAAAGAAGATATTGAGGAAAATGGTAGAAGGGTCCGGACATGGCATGAAAAGTTACCATTTGCATTGGTGGGTTATCGCACTACTGTTCGTACTTCAGTAGGTGCAACTCCTTATTTGTTGGTATATGGAACTGAAGCAGTGATACCGGCAGAAATTGAAATTTTGTCTCTCCGAATTGTCGCTGAGGCTAAGACTGATGACGATGAGTGGGTCAAAGCCCGATTGGAGCAATTGAGCTTGATTGATGAAAAGAGATTGGCAGCAGTATGTCATGGACAATTATATCAAAAGAGGATGGCAAAAGCATATAATAAGAAGGTGCGTCCCAGGAAGTTTGAAGTGGGCAGCAAGTGTTGAAACGAATCCTTCCACATCAGGCCGAAGCAAAGGGCAAGTTTGCCCCGAATTGGCAAGGACTGTTTATTGTGACCAGAGTGCTATCCAATGGCGCTTTATGCTTGACAGATGTCGAAGGAAGATTTATCGATATGGCTATCAATTCTGATGCAGTCAAGAGATATTATGTATGATTTCTTTGATTGTAATTGTTGTTTGTTTGTTTGTTTGTACTTGTCATTTATCGGAGAATGAAATGACGGAGGCAATTTGTTCTTCTATCCAAACACTTTAACCTTTGTCTCCCCTTTTGAACCTTATTTATTCTTTCATACCCCTCTCTTGGAATCGGTAATAAAAAAAAATAAAAAGAGAAAAGAAAAATAACAACAAAATAAAAGAAAAGTCACAAGAAAAACAAAGGAATCGTGTGAACTACGTTCGACCTGATTCCTCAAAGAGGATACATAGGCGCCTCACGGCTCGGTCATAGTGTAATAAAAGTCAAAAGATCACCAAGCAAAAAAACTGGGGCAGAAGTTATGTTTTTAAATTTTGGGAAAGAAATTTGATTCCAAGAGTTGTAACAGTTTATCCATCAAAGTTATTTTAAAATTCTTGATACCCTTTTTCTTTTAAGCCATTATACCAAGAATTTCAATCCCCAACTGATGTCCAAAAAGACCTCCCGATCATTATCCGATAAGTACCAAGTCAAGCGAATGGAATTTGGGAATAACACTATGATCCCTAGCAGAAAGAGGATCATAAGCTGAAGAGAATTAATAGCCAAATAATTCTCAGCATAGAGAGTCTTATCGGTAACACTCCAATCCCCAGCTGAAAAAAAAATAAAAAAAATAAGAGAGTCTTATCGGTGAAAACCTTTACAGGCACCATAAGGCGGCGGGAGTTGAGAGAAATGAGCGAGTCTTATTAGTGAAAATCCCTCGAAGGACACTATGAGGAGACAAGGAGTTAAAAAGGGGACGAACGGGATAAGGTTGACATAAAGGGCTCGTCGAGGCATCAAGCAGAACAAAGATGCGGATTCGCAGAAGAGTTGGGTGACAGGGCCTTTGAAATGCAAAGTAGGGCCACCAAAAAGGATGATTGATATAAATAGACTGGGTTGGTTAATCCAGAATGCACGACATGATCATTGGGATCGGTTATACCATTCAGATGAGTTCTTTTCCTTTTTTCTTCTCCCCAGTTGTTCAAAAAGACTTTTCTTTTTCTATCTCTTGAAGTCATCATTTTTCATTTCTTTTGTTTAAAGATTTTTCAATGGTAGTTTGTGTTCAAGAAGGATTTTCAGAGCCTACTACCAGCTTCCATATGGTGCAAAGTGAAATTTGGATAAAACTGGCCAAAGATAAGCGTAATGGAACAAGAAAGGTGACTTTGTAAGGCCAGGAGGAATATCATCCCCAACAGATAACATTATCCCCGACAAGTTTTGATAGCATAATGGAACGCAGAGTAGGGAAGGAGAAAAGGAAAAACCATCCCCAGCAGGAGTGGTACGACCACTCACTACGTTTTAAACTAACAAATTTTCTTTGATTTGAAGCAAGTAAATGAAACAGCATTGATGGCGGAAAGTCATGCCACAAGGAAGATTATCAAACAGGGGCAGAAAATTTTTCTTTCATGTTAAAAATTTTCTGGAAGTCAGGTATCCACTTGGAGAAGAAGAAAGATAACACCAGTTTTAAGGGAAGTGGTCTTTGAACCAGTGTTATCCCCAGCAATTTTGAAAGGAGGAAAACAACAAGTTTTAAGGAAGGAAGTTGTATCCCCAGTGGACAGAACAAAAAGATGAAGGTTGAAGTCGGGAGCCCGCCCATATAACAGAGGAATACATTTCAATTTGAAGATTGAAGTCGGGAGCCCGCCCGTATAACAGAGGAATACATTTTAAGTTGAAAGATTGAAGTCGGGAGCCCGCCCGTATAATAGAGAAATACATTTCAAGTTGAAGATTGAAGTCTGGAGCCCACCTGTATAAGAGAGGAATACATTTTAAGTTGAAATATTGAAGTCGGGAGCCTCCCCATATAACAGAGGAATACATTTCAAGTTGAAGATTGAAGTCGGGAGCCCACCCGTATAACAGAGGAATACATTTTAAGTTGAAGATTGAAGTCGGGAGCCCACCCGTATAACAGAGGAATACATTTTAAGTTGAAGATTGAAGTCGGGAGCCCACCCGTATAACAGAGGAATACATTTAAGTTGAAAATTGAAGTCGGGAGCCCGCCCGTATAATAGAGGAATACATTTCAAGTTAAAGATTGAAGTCGGGAGACCGCCCGTATAACAGAGGAATACATTTCAAGTTAAAGATTGAAGTCGGGAGCCCGCCCGTATAACAGAGGAATACATTTTATGTTGAAGATTGAAGTCGGGAGCCCGCCCGTATAATAAAGGAATACATTTAAGTTAAAAATTGAAGTCGGGAGCCCGCCCGTATAATGGAGGAATACATTTTAAGTTGAAATATTGAAGTCGGGAGCCCGCCCGTATAACATAGGAATACATTTCAAGTTGAATATTGAAGTCGGGAGCCCGCCCGTATAACAGAGGAATACATTTCAAGTTAAAGATTGATGTCGGGAGCCCATCCGTATAACAGAGGAATACATTTTAAGTTGAAGATTGAAGTCGGGAGCCCGTCCGTATAACAAAGGAATACATTTCAAGTTAATGATTGAAGTCGGGAGCCCGCCCGTTGTTTGTTTGTCTCTGTTCTAACTGTTGTTGTTTCTTTCAACTCTATGTTATTTCCTACTGTTGCACTTATTTATACTGCTTTTAATTACATTGTTAACCCTTATATCTTATTTGATCTCAGTAGGGCCCTGACCTTCCTCGTCACTACCCGACCGAGGTTAGGCTTGGCACTTATTGAGTACCGCTGTGGTGTACTTATGCCCCTTCTGCGCATGTTTATCATGTGAAGATCCAGGTACTTCTTCTCAGGCCTACTATCCTTGAGGGAGGCGACTACTTAGAGACTTCGAGGTACATCTGCCGCGTCCGCAGATCGAGGAGTCCCTTCTCTATTCCTACCTTTTTATTATTTAGCCCTTCTGTACTTTCTGTTCTTGTTAGACAAATTCCGAGGTTAGAGCTATGTAATGTTTCTTTGATAGCAAGCCTAGTTACCAGCCAGGCTTGCTATAAAAGTTACTTATAGTTGGATTTTAGATGATCTAATTGTATGAAAAATTTACATCCCATGAGATGGGAATTGGTTGTCAGAGTAATCACCTAGATTTCAATAGTTTTGCATCTATCAACGCACAATCACTTTAAAATTTTAGAAAAATAATAGCTAGACTGATGATTTTAGGTTAAATCTTTCTTAGAGAATAACATGTTATTGCAAACTCAAAGGTTAAAGAGATTGAGTTAATTATTGCTCTTTCGATCACCACTTGCAAGCTGTAAATGAAGAAAATTTCTTCAACTTCGTCTTATGAAGTTAATGATCTATTTGATTTTTTCTTTCTTTTCTTTTCTTGATTTGAAATAACAATAAATGGTGGATCCAGCAAGTTGTATTCATCTTATCAATCAGGACAATGTACAAGGACCTGAATAGGGATTTTGATTTAGTTTCCTACTTGGTATCCAATATTCGCATTGAGGCTATGACTAGTCCTAATTCGTGTAGCACATGGCCAATTAAATTGAAAGTGTTTTCTATGAGACAATTTCATAGACACACTTTTGGGCTCGTCATTGAAGTTATACCAGAATTGTACAAAAATTTATAAATTTTTCCCACCGGAATCTAACGTAGTTCTACTCTTCAATGCAACTTTAGAAATCAAATTCTTATATAATTTTTTCTTTCAAATGCAACTTCAAAAAAATTTGAACCTTAAGTAATTCTATCTCTTCAGTGCAATTTTAAAAATTGAATCTTAAGTTCTTCTATCTTTCAAATGCAACTTCAGAAAATTCAAATTTTAAATAATTCTCTCTCTTTACTGGAACATCAGAAATCGAATTTTATGTTTTGAAACATATACTTGTTCTTCGAATTTCAGTAATCTGACAAATGATTCAACGCCCAAATCTCCAAATTAGCTCAATTTAAAATATAATTTCAAACATCATAAAGAACCAACCTTAATAGTCAAATTATCAAAACAACAACAAATCTAACAAACTCATTTCACTACTAAGAAGAAGAAGAAGGAACCTAAACACAACCTACAAGTGTGTTTTGGTAAAGAAACCAAATGACTCTTAAATATACGGAACATGAATACAGAGAAGAAAGCAGCAACAAAGCTCATGGATACATGTGACATGAATACAGAAAAGAAAACGATGAAGAAGATGAAAAATGCGTGGTATATGAAGCAACCCAAAAATTGGGTATCGGTTAAATATTTTTTTTTAAAGTGAATACATATTAAATGAGGATGACCAAATATGACGCTTCGTGAAATTTTTACGCTTCCTACCAGGACTTTTTGCATACTTAGGGCTGGATTAGAGGTCTTTTGTCTTGAAACATTAATGTGCCTCAATTACTATTTTTTTTTAAAAGGAAAAAAACAAAGACTTCATAATGGAGTGTGCGTGAATTCATGTAGATCATCCCAATTGATGAATATATTTATCATTAACTTCATATTAATTGATGTTAAAAAGACATTTTGTCCATACTGGATCTATTAGACATATAGAAAGGGGCGACATTTGCACAAAAGGGATTTTTCCGTGCCGCTCCTCCAGTTTAAATATTTGTATGGGACTGACCATGTTAAGTACAATGAAAAAAATTCTAGACTACTCTTAAGCAACTATAGATGACCGACAAGTGAATCGTCAACCCCCTCTAACTCAGCAAGCGAGAATATCATTTGTAGTTTCAATATATAATTATTTTATACACAGAAATGATAAAAATAATAAGTAATTTATGTTGTTGTTATTTTGAATTGGAACAAAAAAGTTGCAATATATGGAGAATTTCGATTAAATTAAAATCAAAAATATTTTGAATTTTCCTTTTTTTGGTTTAAAAGGCTGGAATTGAACCAGCGACACTAGAGTAAATTTGAACACTCTTCGCCTCTAAGTTGCAACTCTAAACTGTTTAAAGAGTGTTTAAGGATTCGAATATATCAATAAAATATAGTAGAATATCAATTCCATATCTTAAGGACTTCTAAATTGAAGAGCAATCCCCCTTCAAGAAAGGACTCTATTGAGGCAAGAGAGGAAAGCTATTTGAGACTGTAGAAAGGGACTGGAGTCATTAAACATGAGGTATGTGCTACTATTAGAGAGTTTTTTGAATCTGGTATCATGTTTAAAGCTGTAAATTGCACCACTCTAACCCTCATCCCAAAAATTGCTAATCCTAATACTGTGAGGGACTATCGACCCATTGCTTGTTGCGCCATGCCGTACAAACTCATTGCAAAAATTCTTGCTGGGAGACTACAAAAAGTAATGAGCCATATCATCTCAGAAGCCCAATCAGGATTTATTCCAGGTAGAAGAATTGTGGACAACATTATCCTTGCACGTGAGCTGATCAAATCATATGGCAGGAAACACATCTCTCCTAGATGTATGATCAAAGTGGACCTGCAGAAGGCTTACGACTCTGTGGAATGGGTGTATTTAGAACAAGTGCTTGAAGGCTTAAATTTCCCAGGAAAGTTCATCAAATGGCTAATGTCTTGTGTGAAAACAACTAACTACACCATCCTCTTGAATGGAGAATCCTTGGAACCCTTTAATGCTGCCAAAGGGCTTAGACAATGAGACCCAATCTCCCCATTTTTGTTTGCCATAGCTATGGAGTATTTGAGCAGACTTCTTGATGAGCTACAACATGATAAAAGCTTCGGACACTATCCTAGATGTAACAAGCTAAATATCACTCACCTCAGCCATGCGGATGACTTGCTACTGTTGGCCAGAGGAGACATACCTTCAACTAGAAGATTATAGGAATGTTTCACAGCCTTTTCAAGAGCTTCAGGACTACAAGCAAACCTGAGTAAAAGTGCTATCTACTGTGGAGGCATGGAGAGAAGAACTATAGAGACAATTTGCCAAAATATGGGTTATACTCAAGGGCAACTACCTTTCAAATACCTAGGGGTGCCTTTGGACACAAGAAAGCTTAATATGTTACAATGGAAACCACTCATTACCTAAATTATAGCAAAGATCACCTCATTGACTGCAAAAAAGTTGTCCTATGCTGGAAGGGTCCAATTAATTCAAACTGTATTGTTTGGCATCCAATCCTACCAGGCACAAATATTTACACTAACAGCTAAAGTGATCAAGTTAATAGATGCTTATTGTAGAAGTTACATGTGGTCTAGGGGGAATGAGATTACAAAGAATGCTCTCATTGCCTGGGAAATGGTGTGTCTGCCAAAAACTGTGGGTGGGCTTAATCTTTGCAATCTGCATACCTGGAATACAGCTGCCATTGCTAAGACTTTCTGGGACTTAGCTCACAAGACAGACAAGCTGTGGATTAAGTGGATCCATACAGTGTACATAAAGGAGCAGAACATTTTTTATATGCCAACCCCTATGAATGCAAGTTGGATGGTTAGGAAAATTTTGGAAGCAAGGAAGATCATAATGCAATTACAAAGACTACTGGAGGCTAAGAAGAGCATTATTAGACAGATATACCTCCAATTGATCTCAATATTGCCCAAAGTTACCTTGAGATCCTTAATATGAAAGAATGATGCTAGACCTAAGGCAATGATCACAATGTGGCTCCAATGCCAAGGAAAACTATTAATTGTGGACATACTTAAAAAATGGGGAATCACAGTTAATGATGTATGTGTGCTATACAATAGCAATCTGGAGACAAGGGAGCATTTATTTGCTGAATGTAACTATGCAAAAAGGCTGTGGAACAGTTTGAAAAAATGGGCACTGATTCAGATCAATGATGGGGCAACATGGGAGAGGCAGCTAAAACTCATTAGCCAGCAAACAAGAGGCAAGTCAGCTACTACAAAGCTTCTCAAGTTGATATATGCTGAATACACACATGCACTGTGGAAAGAAAGGAACCAGAGAATTTTTCAGCAAACTTTCAGCGATCACACAAGCTTGGCTAGAGAGATAGTCTGCATTTGTAACTATAGGGCTACAGGAAATGTAAAATCAATGATACAAAAGCTGTATTTCTAGCATAGATACATGATGATAGTTTAGTACATGTTAAGGTAGTCTTGGCATTTCCTTGTAGTTATTGTTATTCATGAGAGAGTATAGATAGCTGGGAGTAGCTATGCTCTGGTNTAGGGTACGTCATAGATAGTGGTGGGCAAATAGTTAAAAGAAAATAGTTAACTATCCATATTGCCCACTAAAAAATAGTTTGGATAATGAACAATTTAAAAACGGATCAAATATAAATAAGAATTGTAACGACCAGACTTGTCGTTTTAAGAATTAATACCCCATTCAATGACTTAAGGTCTCAAGCAACTTCGTAATATGTATTATGACTTGTATATGTAGTGGAGTTTGATTTTCAGAAGATTCGGAATTGAATTGAAAGAACAATTCTCATTTTAGAGCTAAAATGAAAAGAGTTGACCAGGAGTTGACTTTCGAGCAAACGTCTCCGGAATGAAATTTTGATGATGTCAATACTTCGTATGGTGATTTCGAACTTAGTGCATGTCCAAATTTGGATTTGGAAGTCTGTAGGACAATTCGACACATTTCGGCGAAAAGTTGGAAAATGAAGTTTTTGAAATATTCATAAATTCGACCGTAAGTCGATTGTTTGATAACGAGGTCGGATTTTGATTCAAAAAATTGTAACAGCACCATTATGTCATTTATGACTCGTGTGAAAAATTTGAAGTCGTTCCGGATTGATTTGATACGTCTCGGCGCAAAATATAGAAGTTGGAAGATTTGAAAACTCATAATTCGATTTGAGGCGCGACTTATAATTTTAGTGTTGTTTGATGTGGTTTGAAGCCTCGTCTAAGTTTGTATTGTATTTTGGGACATGTTGGTATATTTGGTTAAGGTCCTGAGGGCCTCGGGTGGATTTCGAAAGGTTAACAGATTGAATTTTGGACAAAGGGAGCCGCTGGAATTTTCTTTTGCAGAAGCTGTTTCTGGGCGGCAGCTGATGCAATCGCACCTGCAGAATTATGGGCGCAGGTGCGACCTCGCAGAAGCGAGGAAATCATTGTAGAAGCGGCTAGAAAGGGAGCTGGGCAGAAGCTGGCTTGAACTCGAAGAAGCGGACATTTCTGCGCACCTGCAACATCGCAGGCGCGATCACTGAAGACGCAAAAGCGGAAGCTGGCAGCTGGTGTTTTTTTCGCAGAAGTGAGATTGCTTTCGCACCTGTAACATCGCAGGTGTGGCTACAGTGCTCGCAGAAGCGAGATCGCAGGTGCGACAAATCTGCCGGCAGGTGCGAAACGGGACAAAAAACATAAGAACAAAAAATTAGTCACTTTGCCATTTTCGATTGGGATTTTTTAGATCGGTTTTTGGGGCGATTATGGAAGAGTTCTTCACAACTTCAACTTGGATAAGTGTCCTATAATCGAAAGTAATTATATTTCATAAATTCATGGTTATATTCATCGTTTAATTCGGATTTAAATGGAAGAAATCAAGATTTTTGCAAAACTTTTCAAGAATGATAATTTAAGATTTGGAGGTCGAGTTTTTATTAGAATTTCATAAAATTGGTATGGTTGAACTCGTATCGGAATGAGGGTTAGTATTTCGTAAAAATTATGTCGGGTTCTAAGAGGCAGGGCCCATTTGACTTTTGGTTGACTTTTTAGAATAAAATTTTAAGTCGGTGTTTTATTATCAGGAATTCTTTACGATGAATTTTAATGAAGTTATACAATTAATTTGGGTAGATTTGAGCTGTCCGGAGGTTAATTCAAGCAAGAAGGCGATTTTGGAATACCGCCCTAACTTCAAAAAGGTAAGTATCATGTCTAACCTTGAGTGGGAGAAGTCGTATGTGCCATTTATGAATGAAAAGTCGTATACGCGAGGTGACGAGTACGTACTCGGGCTTATATGTGCAAAATTTATTGGTTTAAGTCTTAGACATTTTGTTTAGTAAATTGGATAATTGTTGGCATTTATTAAATCCTCTAGTTGCCATGCATCAATCCTTGTTTGTCGAATTTGTTTATATATGATAATTTGGTATGATTATCACTTGAATTTTTATGTGGATTCCGTGTGTTGTAGATTTGATATTTACTAGAAATAAATATATTATGAATTTTTCATCTGTAAATAATTAATTAAGTAAGTTTAAATTGAGGTATTAATATATTTATCAAAAATTTGGATTAAAAAAGGTATTGTCTTATGCTGAGTTAATTGTCCATCTTTGTTGTTGTTATCGAGGTTTTATATGCATGGTGTGGATCCTTGGTCTCTTTGCTGTGAAATTAATTGATTTTGTTTTATCTTTGGAATTAATTGTAGCCTATGGATAATTTGTAATATGAATTGTTATTTTGTGTTGTCGTGGTAATATCCTTGGAATTGGTTGTGGCCTATGGATAAAGGTAATATCCTTTGTCTAGCCACTCATAGTCATATGAACAATCACAATAGTGTTTGAAAGCAAATACTACAAATCTATATATTATTAAAAGGAGAGAAAAAATTTATCTCCTTAAGCCAAGTGGCAGCCTAGAAAAAAGTCACATGGCATTAGTAGTTAACAATTAGTTATTAGTTATTATTTTTGAATTTAAAAAACTATAAAATAATAAAATAAAGTATATTATTTTTAAAAACAAAAGTTAAAAAATGTCCATTCAAATTGGAGAGTAGTTTCGAGTTGGATTTTTAAAAATTATTTTAAAATAAAAATCTAAAATTACATCAAATAAAAAATTTCTTTAATAATTTTTAATATGCTAAAAAAGTTAAACAAATTAATATGCTAATAAATATTTTTATTAACTGTGTAATTATATTAAATATTTATTATATAATAAAGAAAGATACATAATAAAAAAGTTATTCCATGACTATATAAGTCCTTTTAATTTTAATAGAGATTTTATTCATTAAAATTCAGATAATATTATTGACAACAACAGAATAAAATTTAAAATAAAAATTATTTCAAGATTAACAAAATATATATCCTCTCTTATATTACAACATGAGCATATAAAAATATTAAACAAAGTAAAATATTTTTTATTAACAATTTAAAAATACTAAACATTGATAATAGAATAAAGAAAAATATAGGACTAAAAATTTTTGTTCAGTGACTATATAAGTCCCTTTAATTTAGTAGGAATTTAATTATTGGCATATCATATTGACAAATAAGTCTGCAATTGAAATATATTAAATTGCAATACGATCTAATATGTTCAAATAAACCCGTTCATAATTGAATTTAATTTAATTAATATTCACCACGCATCGCGCGGGTACCTCAACTAGTACCAGTTAAAGGGAAGAAGAATGCTATGATTTCGTGCTCCGCTCGTGTTCTGCAGCCTTTGTTTCCTCTAAAATACGTCCAACCCTTTCAAAAACAAGTTTAGTGGGTATTTATAAGGTAGGATAGAACCTAGGTCGAAGTAACCAAGTCCAAAATTGAGAAGGAAATGAAAATGACTCGGACTGCTCCTCGCGATCGCCTTGAGCCGCCCAAGGCGCCAAAATTCCACTGCTTTGCGCAGTTAGGCACAGAGGCCTCTGCATGTTTGGCAACGCCTCGCTGCGTTTTGGGCGACAAAGGAGTGTTGTGTCACGCCCTCTGTTTAACACTGGTTAATTCATTATCACTAGTTAACATATGTAGAGCACTACTAGAAATTCGGATTTTAGTGACCACAAAAAGAGACCAACTTTGGTTTATGCAAAATACAGACCAAAACCCGTCCAAACAGGCTTGGTCGCTGTGTTAGTAGTCGCTCTTGTATACTGACCAAAGTTGGTCGCTAATTACCGACCAAAGTTGGTCGCAAAGGTAAAAGGACCAACTGTGCAATTTAAAGCACATATCGACCAACTTTGGTCGGTAACATATTTTAATAATTTAATTTTACTGACAAAAGTTGGTCTGTGTTTGTAAATTAGGTTAGATTATTAATTATTAAAATTTAAAGATTAGCAACCAAAGTTTGTCCGTAAACTAAAAAATATTTATATTTTTAAAAATTAAATAATAATTAGCGACAAAAGTTGGTCGGCAAATTAAAATATATATTTTAAAAAAAATTTAACAATTAATGACCAAAGTTGGTCGGTAAATGTGAAATCTCGGTAATCCTTGTTCATTAACCGACCAACGTTGGTCGGTAATTATTAATGTTTTTTAAGATTAGTCAGAAGAACTTTTAAAAAAATTAAATACCGACCAACTTTGGTCGGTTTTCTGGATTTTAATTTTAGCATAAAATGCCTGTTTTGGCAGCTATACCACCTGCCAGCATACCAAAATTTCTAAATAGGCATTTTATGCACAACAACAACAACACCACCACCACCACAATTCAACAAATACATCAAAACTAACAAATTAAAATTCAATAGAACTAAAAAATCCAAAACCAAGTTAATACTTATTAGGGAAAATGCATAAGTACCCCCTGACCGATACCCGGATTTTCAACTACATACTTTTTCTTTGCGGGAATCTTATTGCCCCTAAACATATTTTAAATGTAATTATTTGCACCCTTAACACTGTGTCACGATTCAAAATCTACTAAGAGTTGTGATGACGCCGGACACCGCTGTCAGGCAAGCCAACCAAAAATACTAGATTAAATTCTCATTTTAACAATTCTGAAAGCTAAGATTTCCTTCAATGTTATTGGAAAAGGACAATCTTTACAATGTAAATAAAAGAATGTTTGGAAATAAATACAAGATACCCAATAATCATCACAGAACCCAGTGTCACAAGTGCATGAGCGTTTACTACGAAGGAAATAAGTGCAACAACTGTCCGGAATACAATATTGGACAGGAAATAAATACAAATAACTGAAAGAGACTCTGCTGGCTGCGGGTCGCCTCGAGAAGTGCAGCTCACCTAAGTCATATCGTGCCGAGGTCTTACGGCCCGCTCCAACAGAAATGCAAATTGTGCACTGCCGAGGGTCGAACGGCTCGAACCATAGATGCATCTATTACCCCGCTCGCGAACTATCCTGCGACGCGGTCAACATAAAATAAACAAAAACCATGTTCGCGAATCATACATGCGACGCGGGTACACATAGAAATACATGCTCAAACAACCAATTAAGTATTTATCGGGGAATATTTATCCAAATAAAAGCCAATTCTCTTTTAACAATTAAGAAAATGAAGTTTAATACTTTTAGAAATTTGTTTACTAATTCGATGTGATTTAAACAATTCAAGTTGTCAATAAGTTTACAATAAATCCAAGCATGGCATGCTTTTGGGTCCTAGACTACTCGGACAATAGCATAACTATAGCTATGCACTGACTCTCGGCACCTCGTGCGTACGTAGCCCCCATAATTAGGAGCACATAACCAATTATTTCACCTATGGGGATAATTCCCTCTTACAAGTTTAGAAAGGAGACTCACCTCGTTTCAATTCTTACTTTCCAGTCAAAGAATGAGCTCAATCCCCCAAATCGTTGCCGAACAATCCAAAACTATTCAAATGGTGTATAAACAAATCAATATACGCTCAAAAATTCATATTCCAACTATTAAGATGATTATTCAACCCTAAATGTAAGATTCCTAAAATTCACCCAAGGGCCCACATGCTCGGATTTCGGAAATTTTCGAAGAAAGTTGTTACCCATAACCTTATGAAGTCAAATATGATTTTTACCAAATTTCATAACCATTTTCATGGTCAAATCTTGTTTTTATACAAAACCTATGTTTTGATCTAAACCCTTGATTTCACCAATTTTTACATGTTAATCTACCCATAATCTATGTATTAAACTCATGTTGTGTAGAAATTACTTACCTCAAAGTGCTAGGTGAAAATCCTCTTCCAAAAGCTCCAAAAATCGCCCAAATCCGAGACTTAAAACTAAAAAATGAGTAAAAATGGCTGACTCCCGTTTTTTAAGCATTTTGCCTAGGCAAGTCGCATGTATGAAATGCGACTTTGCCCGACTTTCGGGTAAAAATGAACTACTATTAGCCTTCAGTCAACGGACCATAACATTTTATACAAATCTCCAAATGATGAATGATTTAACTTTCTGTAAACTAGAATTAATTATCTACAACTTTCATATTTTGCAAATTTTCTGATTCCTTATGGATTTAGAGATATAAGCTTCCAAAGTAGGCTCCTCACATCAGAAATTTCTGGGGAAATTGAAAAACAGCTTTACCAGCCTTTATTCAATCAACCATAACGTTTTATATTGATATCCAAATGATGAACGGTTTCTTTTCCTGGAAACTAGAATTCAAGTGCTACAACATTCATGTTTTGTAAATTTTCAGATTCCTTAAAGATTTCGGGATATAAGCTTCCAAAGTAGCCTCCTCGATTGCACCATTGCTGTCCAAAACAGCAGCTGCAGCAGATTTTTCAGCAGCTTTAAAGTTCCGAAATCGATCCGTTAGCCTTCTGAAATCCACCCGAGACCCTCCGGACTTCAACCAATTATATCAACATGTCCCAAAATATAATACGAACTTAGCCGAGGCTTTAAATCACATCAAACAACGTCGAAATCATGAATAGTACTCCAATCCAAACTTTAGAAACTTTGAAATTTCAAACTTCTATATTCGATGCCGAAACCCGTCAAATCATGTCCGATTGACCTCAAATTTTGCACACAAGTCATAATCGACATTACAAACCTGGTCCAATTTTCGGAATTGGAATCCGACACCAATATCAAAAGTCAAACTCTAGGTCAAACTTCTCAAAAACCTTCAAATTTCTATTTTTAGCCAAATGACTTTAAAATGACCTACGGACCTTCGAATTCACTTCCGATCACGCTCCTAACTCCAGAATTACCATACGGAACTATTTCCAAACAAGGAATCCCAAACGGACATTGATAACCCTGAAATACACTTCAACCCAAACTTATGAAATTTCTCCAAAATGCTAACTTCCACAATAGGCACCAAAACGTTCCCGGGTCTTCCAAAACCCGATCCGGACGTACGCCCTAGTCCGAAATCATCATACAAACCTGCTGGAACCTTCGAATTATGATTTCGAGATCGTTTACTCAAAAATCCAATCTTAGTCAATTCTTTCAACTTAAAGCTTCCGAAATAAAAATTCTCTTTCCAAATTAATTTTGAACCTCTCGAAATTCAATTCTAACAATGGGTACAAGTCATAATACCTTAAGTGATGTCGTTCATGGCTTCAAACCGCTGAACTACGAGCTAGAGCTCAAAACGACCGATCGGATCGTTACACACTGACAACCAAACGCTTAGCAAATGGTGAGCTACACGCGCCCCCACATGTATTTTTAGTAATTTTTTTTAATTCTTTCTTCTTTTTCTTATCCTTTTTTTCTAATTTCTTATTATTCTCTATTTTTATTTTTGGTTATTTCATTCTCTTTCTTTTTGTTTTGGTCACCAGCGTCATAAAATGGTGGTCGTCGGAATTTCACAAACACCATTTTTTTCAGCGATAGATTTTTATCTCGATCTAAGTGTGTTTTATTTTATATATATATATAAATTTTTCTTGAAAGTATAATTTATGTGTGGGAGGAAGATCAAAAGAAATAAAAATAAATATAAGCCGAGAAAACTTTTTTCAGTTAAAATTTCAATATATCATATTTTTTCGGGCGTGGGAAGATTTTTCGATAACGAATTTTCCCCAAATCTGAGTGCATTTTTCTTTACTTATGAATAGATCTTTTTGATAGTTTAATTTATGTGAGAAAAGAAAAAAATAGAAGAAAAACGGTTAGACAAAGTCGCCGGTGAATGAATATCCGCCGGAATTAGAGAAGAAACATAAAACTATAAAAGAAAAAAGACAAAGAAAAAGGAAAAGGAAAAAAAAAAGAAAGAAAATATGGTAAAAAAGAATAAAAAATAATCTGAATATCATTTTTTCTTGCTTCTCACTCTCCTTTGGGAGAGTGAAATACATACATTCCGCCATGTTAGCGTTAAGGGTGCAAATAATTTCATTTAAAATAAGTTTAGGGGTAATGGAATTCCCGCAAAGAAAGAGTATGTAATTGGGAATCCTGGTATAGGTCAGGGAGGTACTGTGATGACCCAAAAGGTCATCACTTATTTTTAAAATAAATTATACATTCTGAGTCTTTATAAACCTCTTTCAACATTACCTCAATTTGTATGTGCAGTCCAGACGCGTAGCCGAAAAGCTATTATGTGAAAAATCAGTAAAAAAAGTTAAAATTTTAACTTAAAATGCATTTAAATTGACTTAGGTTAAAACTTTAGGTAAATGGATCCAGACCCGTGATTTGACGGTCCCAGAGGGTCCGTAAAAAAATATGAGACTTGGGCATATGCCCGTAATCGAATTCCGATGTCCCAAGCCCAAGAAATAAATTGTTAAAGAAAATTATTTTCAGGAAATTTCTATGAGTTTTAGAAATGAAATGCAATTAGAATTTGATGGTATCGGGCCCGTATTTTGGTCCCGGAGCTCCGTACAGGTCTTATATGTGAAATAAGATGAGTCTGTGAAGTTTGGGAAGAAACGAATTTCATTTGACGTGATTCGGAACTTAAATGCAAATTTTGATGTTTTAAGAAGTTTTAAAATATTTCATTAATTTTGAGGTTTAATTCGATGTTTATGATGTTATTTTGGTGAATTGGTTACACGAATAAGTCTGTAGAATGTTTATGAGGTTGTGTGCATAGATGGTTTGGAGCCCCGAGGGCTCGGGTGAGTTTCTGGTAGGCGTCGGGGTGATTTAGACTTAGAAAAATCTGGTTTTCTTATGTTGCTGGTGTCCAGTTATTTTCTACTATGCGATCGCATAGGAAGGCTAGCGATCGCATAGTGTAATCTTAAGGGGTCATATTTTGTGCTATGCGATCGCATAGGTCCTTCCACGATCGCATAGAGTAAATTCTGGGACGCCACAAATTGTTATATGCGATCGCATTGTTTCTTCTGCTATCGCAATGTATTAAACCAAGCCTCGGAAGGGAACTCATTTTCTTCTATGCGATCGTACTGCCTTGACCGAGATCGCAGTGACCAATCTCCCTTACCCTATGCGATTGCATTCCTTTCTTCGCGTTCGCATAGACCAAAATCCGCCAGTTATTTTTAAGTTCAAAAATAGAATGTATTACTGGAATTTCACCATTTTTCACAAACTTCTTCTTCTCCACACCTCTTGGGCGATTTTTGAAGAGAAACGTGAGATTAAGAGTGGAAAATTAGGGATTTGGGTAGAGTTAGGGCTTTTTTGATTATTTGGGAAGTTGACCTCGTTTTGGGGTGATATTTCAAAATAAATTATATATTCGGGCTCGTGGGTGAATGGGTGATTGGGTTTTGGTCCGAACCTCGTGTTTTGACCAAGTGGACCTGAGGTCAATTTTTGACTTTTTTGATAAGAATGATGGAAAAGATATAATTAAACATTGGAATTGGATTGTTTAGCATTTATTCATGTTATTAAATCGATTAGGTCTAGATACAATTGATTTGGAGCCAAATTCGAAAGGAAAAGTGGTGCTTGAGGCTTGATTTGGATCATTGGAGTAGAGGTAAGTGTTTGGTCTAACCTTAGCTTGAGGGATTAAGAGTTGTGTCCTATTTGCTACTTGTTTCTTGATGAGTACGACATATAGGCATGGTGACGAGTATCTATACGTTAGTTTCGAGCATGATCGTGAGTCTTAAATTGAAATTTATTGTGTTCCTAAATAATACTACGGATGCTTCGATTGATGATTCTCGGTATTGAGCAAGGATTATGATTTTACTCATGGAAATTACTTATGATTGAGTGTTGGTGTTAGATGAGGTATTTAGATGTTAGAACAAGTCTGGTTATAGCTGTTTCTCCCTTGCCGGGACATAGCTTACCTATTCTATCGAATCCTTTGCCAGGATAGTGTAGCTCTTGATTGATCCCTTGTCAGGACTCTTGTTATGATTATTGTTAATTGTATATGAGGATCGGGTTGCGTGCCACAACAAGTATATAATTTGATCGGGTTGCACGCCGCAATAATATTATATGTGGATCGGGTTCCACACTGCAATAATGATACAATTGGATCGGGTTGCATGCCGCAACAATGATATAATTGGATCGGGTTGCACGTAGCAACAGTGATAAATGATATGGATCGGATTGCACGCCACAACAGTGTGGTTATGTGATAGGATCGGGTTGTGCGCCGCAATAATTGATGATATAAAGTGTTTATAGATTGGTTACAAGTTCCTTATTGTGTTGTTGTAGATTCTTAGTTGTCCTTATGCTTTTTCTTGATTTACTGTGGATATTGACATACCCCCCCCTCCCCCCGCAGCATATACCCCCTCCCATCTTTACAAGTTATTCCTACTTTATTTTCCGTTGAATATTATATAATTGCATAGGTTTATTTGGTATTCTGGTCCTAGCATCATCACTACTTCGCCGAGGTTAGGCGAGGCACTTACCAGCACATGGGGTCGGTTATGCTGATGCTACACTCTACACTATGTGCAGATCCCGGAGTAGTTTTTGGACAATAGCATTTGGGTGGCTACCTTCAGTCTAGCTAGAGATCTTGACGTAGTCCTGCATGCGTCTACAGGCCCGGCGTTCTCTTCTATCTTATTATGTGTTATGCTTTCACTTATTTCCGAGAAAGATTGTATTTTCTTTCCAGACACTTGTAGGTAGTACGCATAGACAATCCGTGATATTGTGACAGCGGATTCCGGGTAGAGGTGTATGTTGGCATTGTAGTACTGGCTTTGGTTATTTTATCGGTTTAAGTCTTCCGCTTGTTCTATTTATTGTTAATATTTAATGTTGATTACCTCTTAATTTAAATTGTTAAAAAGGGATAAAATAAAAGAGTTAGTGATTCTTTATTTTGTGGCTTGCCTAGCTACTACGAGTAGGCGCCATCACGACTCCCGAGGGTAGGAGATCCGGGTCGTGACAAGTTTGTATCAGGGCTCTAGGTTGCATAGGTCTCACAATTCACGGAAAAGCTTAGTATAGTGTTAGGGATAGATATGGAGACATCTGTATTTATCCCCAGAGGCGATAGAGTTAGGAAAAAATTCACATTTATTCTTTCTTGTCGTGCGGTTTGGTTTCTCAATCAAATTGAACTTCTACTCTGTTCTTTCGTAGATGGCGAGAACACGCGCTTCCTCACCCACCTATCAGCAGCTCGAGCCTCCAGCAACAGCTCCCACGAGGGGTAGAGGGCGAGTCCGAGGCCATGCTAGAGGTCGAGGTAGGGGCAGAGCTCAGCCCAAAGCAGCAGCACCAGCGGCGGAGCCTCAGGTCGACTTTGATGATGAAGTTGTGGCCCAGACAGTTCTGGTGGGCCCAGCTTAGATCCTAGAGGGTTTTATTGCTAGCTCAGTGCTTTAGGATGCTTTGGTCCGTCTAGTGGGCCTTATAAAGAGTGTCACCCGGGAAGGCTTGCTTCCTATAGTACCAGCCGTCTCTCGGGCTGGAGGAGGAGCCTAGAATCCTACTACTCGCACTTCGGAGAAAATGGCTCCCCAGTTCCAGACTCCAGCATCTCGGCCAGTTGAAGCAGTTCAGCCGGGTTTGGTAGCTCAGACCGGTGATGGAGCAACGATGTCTGCCGATGCTTTGTGGAGATTGGACAGGTTCACCAAGCTCTTCACTACTACTTTCAGCGGTGCTTCTTCTGAGGATCCTCAGGATGATCTAGATAGTTGTCATGAGGTTCTCAGGAACATGGGGATAGTTGAGACAAACGGGGTCGATTTTGCTACTTTTCACTTGTCTGGATCCGCCAATATTTAGTGGAGAGATTATTACTGTGCTAGACCAGCCGCATCGCCAGCTTTGACTTGGAAGCAGTTCACGTAGCTATTTTTGGAGGAGTTTCTCCCCTTCACTCAGTGAGAGGCCTATCAGAGGCAGTTTGAGCGTCTCCAGCAGTGCTCTATGACTATTATCCTGTATGAGACCATATTCATCGACTTGGCTCGTCATGCTCTTATCATACTTCCCACCAAGAGAGAGAGAGAAAGAGGGTGAAAATGTTTATTGAGGGACATATTCAGCTGATTCGACTTCAGATGGCTAGGGAGACCGGGAGTGAGATTACTTTCTAGGAGGTAGACAATATGGTCAGGAGAGTAGATATGGTTCTATCGTAGGGAGGTGGTCATGGGTCGGACAAGACACCTCGTCATTTAGGCAGATTCAGTGGTGCTTCATCTGGAGGTAGGGATTCGTATGGTAGAGGCCAACCTTCTAGGCCCATTCAGTCAGCACTTCAGGTTTCTCATGGTGCTTCAGGTGGCGGTGGTCCTCATATGCAGTATTCTGATCAGCAGTCCTACAGTGCACCACCAGCTCCTATCAGTGAACCGCCGCTCCAGAGTTTTCCGGGAGGTCATTCAGGTCGCCAAGGTCAATCTCAGTTTCCTCAGCCGCAACATTCGATGCTTTGAGTGTGGTGAGTATGGTCATATCCAGAGGGCTTGTCCGAGATTGGTGGGTACTCAATTGCAGCAGCAGGGTTCCCGTGCTATCGTTCAAGCACCAAGTCTTCTACAGCCCTCCCATCCAGCTAGAGGTGGGGGTAGAGGTGGAGGTAGAGGTGCTAGAGGTGGAGCTCACCGCCAGAGTTGGAGGCCAACCAGCTGCATGCCGTCCTAGAGATGTAGTGTCACGACCCCAATCCTGGTCGTGATGGCGCCCAACACAATTGCTAGGCAAGCCCGACTATTTATACTCTCCACCTGAGCATGAAGCTCAAAACTAGTTATTTGAATATCATTGACAAAACAATAAAGCTAAAAGTTTTAAACTGATAGATAGAAACCAAATTGAATATCAAGATAACACCGAATACACTTTCAAAGACCTAGGGGTCATGAGTCTAGAGCCTCTAACAATACAGAGTAATAAGACTTCAATAATACAAATGTTTGAAACTGCGGAAAAATGATAAAGGGATAGGGGAGGAGTCAGGTCCTGCGGACGTCAGGCAACTACCTCGACAACTCCGGTAAAGCTCTGGAATCAAAAATAGCTTAGCTAAGCTCCTGAGACACCTGAATCTGCACACATGGTGCAGGGAGTAAAGTGAGTAATTCCAACTCAGTAGTAATAGACATGTATAATGACTTATAGTAAGAAATCCCGAAATACAACAATGCAAAGATATAACCAATACTCCTACATATTTAACGGTGATACAACAATAACTAATGATGGATAAGGCAGGCAGATATCGATGCATGAATGCAATGCAATGCACATGACCGTTACGACATGCAGCCCGATCCATTTGGGTACCCGCGCTCACTGTGGGGGTTCAAACTCCGAAGGGGCTCCTACAGCCCAAGCGCAATGATATAGTAGCATTCGCTGTGGCGTGCAGCCCGGTCTACAATCGGTCCAATTATGTATTCATGTAAGCCACACAGGCACAATCAAGTTTTACCATTTTCAGTTCCATTTAACAGGTATTATAGTTTAAGTGATTAAAACCTTAGAAGACTGCTAATCATTTCTAGACAGTACTTAACTCAGGATTGATATCATGGAAACATGCTCAATTTCATAGCAATAGTGATATAAGGGATCCAAATGGTTCGGGATGCGCGCCGTAGTGGTCATGTGCATTGCATTGCATTGATGCATCGATATCTGCCTGCCTTATCTGTCATTAGTTGTTATTGTATCACCGTTAAATGTGCAGGAGTATTGTTATAGCTTTGCATTGTTGTATTTCGGTATTTCTTACTACCAGCCATTATATATGTCTATTACCACTGAGTTGGAATTACTCACTTTACTCCCTGCACCATGTGTGCAGATTCGGGTGTCTCGGGAGTTTAGCTGAGCTATTTGCGGTTCCAAAGCTTTACCGGAGTTGTCGAGGTAGCTGCCTGACGTCCGCAGGACCCGACTCCTCCCCTATCCCTTTATCATTTTTCCGCAGTTTCGAACATTTGTATTATTGATGTCTTATTACTCTGTATTGTTAGAGGCTCTAGACTCATGACCCCCAGGTCTTTGGGAGTGTATTCGGTGTTATCTTGATATTCAGTTTGGTTTCTATCCGTCAGTTTAAAACTTTTAGCTTTATTATTTTGTCAATGATATTGAAATAACTGGTTTTGAGCTTCATGCTTGGGTGGAGAGTATAAATAGTCGAGCTTTCCTAGAAATTATGTTTGGCGCCACCACGACCGGGATTGGGGTCGTGACAAGTTGGTATCAGAGCCTAGGTTACTAGGCCTCATGAGTCATGATCCGGTGGTTAGTAGAGTCTTGCGTATCAGTACAGAGACGTCAGTATTTATCCTCGAGAGGTTGCAGAACCTTTAGGAAACAATTCATATTGTTGAACTCTTGTGGTGCGACTTTGTTGTTCCGAGAACTAAACTTCTGTATTCTATTCTCTCGTAGATGGCGAGAACTCGTGCTACCGGACGTGGCGGACGACCACCATTGCCACCCGCCAGAGACCGTGGGCGCGACCGTGGTTGTGGTCGAGGCAGAGCAGCCGAGGCAGCACCAGTTGACCCACCAGTTGCCCCCATTCAGGACCAGCCCCAGATGTAGATGCTCCAGCAGCACCCGTTCTGGCACCGGCAGTGCCCATCGTGATTTCTGGCCTTCAGGAGGCTTTAGCTCAGATCTTATCTGTCTGCACTGGTCTGGCTCAGGCAGTTTCAGCCTCTACTGCCGCAGCTACTTCTCAGACCGGGGGTGGTCATCAGACCCCCGCAGCTCGCACACCCGAGCAGGTTCTGCAGGGATTACAGACACTAGAGGCAGCCCCAGCTCAGCTAGTTGCACCGGTTGCTCAAATTGCGCCAGTCGCATCAGCTACAGAGTTTTTATCAGAGTTGTGGAGGTAGCTGCCTGACGTTCGCAGGACCCGACTTTTCCCTTTTATTCAATTTTATTTCCGCATTCTAGACTTATGTATTTTCAAATATTTGTTTCTCCGTTGTTTAGAGGCTCTATACTCGTGACCCCAGATTCTGTTAGGAGTGTTTCGTCGGATATTTCGGTTTGTTCCGTATTATTTTTATTTTAAACATCAGCTTATTATTTTTAACTGTTAAATTCCCACAAATTGTCGGTAATGAGTTATCAGGTTAGGTTTCCGAGTGATAATTGGTCAGGCTTGCCTAGCTATATGGTTGGGCACCATCATGACCGGGTTTGGGTCGTGACATGTAGTCTAGGGTGGTAGGGCCCAACACCGATTTTATGCTCTTCCAGCCAGTCCTTAGTATGAGGCTTCTGATGCAGTTATCATAGGTACGGTTTTGGTTTGTAGTAGGGATGCTTCAGTGTTATTTGATCCAGGATCTACATACTCTTATGTGTCTTCTTACTTTGCACCGTATCTGGTCATGCCTAGTGATTCCTTGAGTGCTTCTATTTATATGTCTACACTGGTGGGTGATTCTATTATGGTAGATCGAGTCTATCGCTCTTGTATAGTTGTGATTGGGGGTCTTGAGACTCGTACTGGTTTGTTGCTTCTGGACATGGTTGATTTCGATGTCATATTGGGGATGGACCGTTATCACCTTACCATGCTATGTTGGACTGTCATGCCAAGACTGTGACCTTAGCCTTGCCGGGTTTACCTCGTTTAGAGTGGAGAGAGACTCTTGGTCATTCTACCCGTAGTGTTCTCTTTTATGTGAAGGCTCGATGTATGGTCGAGAAGGGGTGTTTGGCCTATTTGGCATATGTTCGTGATTCTAGTGCCGAGGTTCCTTCTACTGATTTTGTGCCTGTTGTTCATGAGTTCCCTAAGGTATTTCCTTCAGACCTACCGGGTATGCCACCCGACAAGGATATTGACATATGCATCGATTTTTCTCCGAGCACTCAGCCCATTTCTATTCCGTCGTATCGTATGGCCCCACATGAGTTGAAAGAGTTGAAGGAGCAGTTGCAAGATTTGCTTGAGAAGGGTTTCATTAGACCTAGTATTTCTCCTTGGGGTACGCCTATGTTTTTCGTTTAGAAGAAGGATGCATCGATGAGAATGTGTATTGATTACCGATAGTTGAACAAGGTTACAATCAAGAATAAGTATCCATTGTGAGGATTGATGATTTGTTTGATCAGCTTTAGGGTTCCAAGGTATTTTCGAAGATTGACTTGAGATCTGGCTACCATCAGTTGAGGATTAGGGCATCCGATGTCCCTAAGATAGCTTTCCACACTAGATACGGGTATTATGAGTTCTTGGTGATGTCATTCAGATTGACACATGCCCTAGCAGCTTTTATGGAGTTGATGAACTGAGTGTTCAGGCCTTATCTGGATTCGTTAGTGATAGTCTTCATTGATGATATTTTGATATATTCATGCAGCTGGGAGGAGCACGAGCATCACCTTCGAGTGGTTCTTCAGACTCTGAGGGATAGTCAGTTGTATGCTAAGTATTCGAAGTGTGAGTTCTGGTTGAGTTTAGTTGCATTCCTGTTTCATGTTGTATCAACAGAGGGTATTCAGGTTGATCCGAAGAAGATTGAGGCAGTCAAGAACTAGCCTAGACCAGCATCAGCTACAAATATTTGAAGTTTCTTGGGATTGGCAGGCTACTATCGTCGGTTCGTGGAGGGGTTTTCATCTATCGCAGCTCTGATGACCAGGTTGATCCAGAAGGGTGCCCAATTCAGATGGTCGGATGAGTGTGAGGCGAGCTTTTCGAAGCTCAAGATAGCTCTGACTATGACACCGATATTGGTTTTGGCCTCAGGTTTAGGGCCTTATATAGTTTATTGTGATGCATCTCGTATTGGACTTGGTACGGTATTGATGCAGGATGGAAAGATCATTGCCCATGCTTTACGGAAATTGAAGATTCATGAGAAGAGCTATTCGGTTCATGATTTAGAGTTGGCATCCATTGTTCACGTGTTGAAATTTTGGAGGCATTATCTGTATGGCGTGGCATGTGAGGTGTTCACGGATCACAAGAGTCTGCAGTATTTGTTCAAGAAAAAGGAGTTGAATTTGAGGCAGAGAAGGTGGTTGGAGTTGTTAAAGGACTATGATATCACCATCTTATATCATTCGGGAAAGGCTAATGTGGTGGCCAATGCTTTGAGTAGGAAGTCAGCCAGTATGGGCAGTCTTGCTAATATTCCGGTCGGTGAGAGACCGCTTGCTTTGGATGTTCAGGTTTTGGCCAATCAGTTTGTGAGGTTGGATATTTATGAGCCCAGTCGGGTGTTATCTTGCACGGTCGCTCGTTCTTCTTTGTTGGAGCATATCCATGATCGACAGTATGATGATCCCCATTTATGTATCCTTAGAGACACGGAGGTGCCAAGCAGGTTACCTTAGGAGATAATAGTGTTTTGAGATTGCAGGGTCGAGTTTGTGTGCCTAATGTAGATGGGCTTCAAGTGTTGATTTGGAGGAGGCCCAAAACTCCTGGTACTCTATTCATCCGGGCGGTGCAAAGATGTGTCAGGATTTGCGGTAGCATTATTGGTGGCGGAGAATGAAGAAGGATATCGTTGCATATGTGGCTCGGTGTTTGAATTGTCAGCAGTTTAAGTACAAGCACCAGAGGCCCGGTGGTTCATTTCAGAAGATTGAGATTCCTGAGTGGAAGTGGGAGCGTATCACTATGGACTTCTTTGTTGGACTCCCAAAGACGTAGAGGAAGTTCGATGCAGTGTAGGTTATTGTTGATAGGCTGACCAAGTCAGCACATTTCATTCCTGTGGCAGTCTCATATTCTTCCGAGAGTTTAGCTGAGATCTATATCTGGGAGATTATTCGTCTTCATGTTGTGCCCGTGTCTATTATTTTTAATCGAGGTACGTAATTTACCTCACATTTCTAGAGAGCAATTCAGCGAGAGTTGGGCACATGGGTTGAATTTTCACAACATTTCATCCTCGGACGAATGGGCAGTCCGAGCGGACTATTCATATTTTGGAGGATATGCTCCGAGCTTGTGTCATTGACTTTAGAGGCTTGTGGGATCAGTTTTTACCTTTACAGAGTTTGCCTACAACAATAGCTACCGGTCGAGTATCCAGATGGCTCCTTATGAAGCTTTGTATGGTAGGCGTGTCAGTCGCCGATTGGATGGTTTGAGCCGAGAAAGGCTCTGTTGTTAGGTACAGAGGTGAGGATGCCTTGGACGAGGTCAGTATTATTCAAGATAGGCTTCGTACAGCTCAGTCAAGGCAAAAGAGTTATGCCGACTGCAAGGTTCGTGATTTGCCATTCACGGTTGGTGAACGGGTATTGCTTCGAGTGTCTCCTATGAAGAGCGTGATGATATTTGGGAAGAAGGGCAAGCTTATCCCTAGATTCATTGGCCCATTTGAGATCCTTGATCGAGTGGGATAGGTGGCTTATAGACATGCATTTCTGTCGAGCTTATCAGTCGTGTATCCGGTGTTTCATGTGTCCATGCTTCGAAAATATCACGACGATACATCCCACATGTTAGATTTCAGCATTGTCCAGTTGGACAAGGACTTGTCTTCTGAGGAGGAGCCAGTAGCCATTCTAGACCGGCAGGTTTGTCAGTTGAGATCGAAGAGTTTTCCTTCTGGTTTTTAAAATGAATTCTGCGTTTTGAGGCCTTAAAAACCTCTTTTAGCATATCATCGATTTGTGTGCACAGTCCGGGCGCATAGCCGGAAAGCTATTATGTGAAAAATTTGTAAAAATGTTAAATGTTTGACTTAAAATGCATTTAAATTGACTTCGGTCAATATTTTGGGGAAATGGACCCGAACCCGTGATTTGACGATCCCATAGGGCCCGTATTCTCGTTTCGGAGCCCAGTACATGTCTTATATGTGAAATAAGATGAGTCTGTGAAAGTTTCGGAAAAAATGGATTCCATTTTACGTGATTTGGATCTTAAATGCAAAATTTGATGTTTTAAGAAGTTTTGAAATATTTCATTGATTTTGAGGTTTAAGTCGATGTTTATGATGTTATTTTGGTGATTTGGTTACACGAATAAGTCTGCAGGATGTTTATGATGTTGTGTGTATAGATGGTATGGAGCCCCGAGGGCTCGGGTGATTTTCGGATAGGCATCGGGGTGATTTAGACTTAGAAAAATCTAGTTTTCTGCTGTTGCTGGTGTCTAGTTATTTTGTACTATGCGATCGCATAGAAAGGCTCGCGATCGCATAGTGTAAACTTCAGTGGTCCTGTTTTGGTGCTATGTGATCGCATAGGTCCTTCCGTGATCGCGTAGAGTAAATTCTGAGAGGTCACAAATTGTTCTATGCGATTGCATTGTTTCTTCCGCTATCGCAATGTGTTAAACCAAGCTTGGGAAGGGAACCCGTTTTCTTCTATGCAATCGCACTGCCTTGACCGCGATCGTAGTGACCAATCTCCCTTACCCTATGCGATCGCATTCCTTTCTTCGCGATCGCATAGACTAAAATCCGCCCAGTTATTTTTAAGTTCAAAAACAGAATGTATTACGGGAATATCACCATTTTTCACAAACTTCTTCTTCTCCACACCTATTAGGCAATTTTTGAAGAGAAACTTCACCATACCTTCATAGTATGTAATCCTAAGCTCGTTTTCTTCCATTTTTATCAACACCCATTAGATTTCTAGGCCTAAAACATGAGATTAAGGGTGGAAAATTAGGGATTTGGGTAGAGTTGGGGCTTTTTGATTATTCAAGAATTTGACCTCATTTTGGGGTCAAAATTCAAAATAAATTATATATTCGGGCTCGTGGGTGAATGAGTGATTGGGTTTGGTTCGAACTTCGTGTTTTGACCAAGCGGGCCCGGGGTCAATTTTTGACTTTTTGAGAAGCATGATGGGAAAGCTATAATTAAGCATTGGAATTGGATTGTTTAGCGTTTATTGATGTTAGTAAGTCGATTATGTCTAGATACAATTGATTTGGAGCCAAATTCGAAAGGAAAAGCGGTGCTTGAGGCTTAATTTGGATCATTGGAGTCGAGGTAAGTGTTTGGTCTGACCTTAGCTTGAGGGATTAGGAGTTGTGTCCTATTTTCTACTTGTTTCTTGATGAGTACGACGTATAGGCATTGGTGACGAGTATCTATACGTTTATGTCGAGAATGACCGTGAGTCTTAAATTGAAATTTGTTGTGTTCCTAAATAATACTATGGATGCTTCAGTTGATAGGATTATTCTTGTGGAAATTACTTATGATTGAGTATTGGTGTTAGTTGAGGTAGTTAGTTATTGGAACAAGTTTGGTTATAGCTGTTTCTCCCTTGACGGGACGTAGTTTACTTATACTGTTGAATCCCTTGCCGGGATAGTGTAGCTCTTGATTGATCGCTTGCCAGGACTCTTGTTATGATTGTTGTTGATTGTATATAAGGATCGGATTGCGCGCCACAATAAGTATATAATTGGATCGGGTCGCACGCCGCAACAATATTATATGTTGATCGGATTGCACACCGTAACAATGATATGATTGGATCGGTTTGCACGCCGTAACAATTATATAATTGGATCGGATTGCATGCCGCAACAGTGTTAAATGATATGGATCGGGTTGCACGCCGCAACAGTATGGTTATGTGATAGGATCTGGTTGCGCGCCGCAACAATTGATGATATAAAGTGTTTATAGATTGGGTACAAGTTCCTTGTTGTGTTGTTGTAGATTCTAAGTTGTCCTTATGTTTTTTCTCGATTTATTGTTGATATTGACATAACCCCCCCCCCCCCCC
>MU678645.1:39789-56046 GCA_026770625.1 Nicotiana glauca
TCTTTACTTGTTATTCCTGCTCTATTTTCAGTTGCATATTATATAACTGTACAAGTTTATTTGGTAGTATGGTCCTAGCCTCATCACTACTTCGCCGAGGTTACGCTAGGCACTTACCAGCACATGGGGTCGGTTGTGTTGATGCTACACTCTGCACTATGTGCAGATCCCGGAGCAGCTTTTGGACAGTAGCATTTGGGGTGGCTACCTTCAGTCCAGCTACAGATCCCGAGGTAGTCTTGCAAGCGTCCGCAGTCCCGGTGTTCTCTTCTATCTTATTATGTGTTCTGTTTTCAATTGTTTCCGAGACAGATTGTATTTTCTTTCCAGACACTTGTATGTAGCACTCATAGACAGTCTGTGATATTGTGACACCGGATTCCGGGTAGAGGCGTATGTTGGCATTGTAGTACTGGCTTTGTTTATTTGATCAGTGTAAGTCTTCCGCTTGTTCTATTTATTGTTAATATTCAATGTTGATTACCTATTAATTTAAATTGTTAAAAAGGGCTAAAATGAAAGAGTTTGTGATTCTTTATTTTGCGGCTTGCCTAGCTACTATGAGTAGGTACCATCATGACTCCCGAGGGTGGGAAATCCGGATCGTTATAGGTACTTATGCATTTTCCCTATTTATTACAACTAGTTCAGAACCGGTTCTATTTGTCTAGTTCAAAGTATATACTCCCTCCGTTTCAATTTATGTAAACCCGTTTGGTTGGGCACGAAGTTTAAGAAAAGAGAGAAGACTATTGAATTTGTGGTGTAAAATGAAGCACATATATTTTGTGTGGCTATAAATTATTGCATAAAGGTAAATTATTTTCAAATAGGGAAAGAGATCATTCTTTTTGGTACGGACTAAAAAGGAAATAGGTTCACATAAATTGAAACGGGGGGAGTACAAGTCAAGGAGTTTTTTGTACAACATCATCATCACCGTCTGATGAACTTTCATCTAAAAAACGGTGTCGAGAAGGGTCTTGTGGAGGACGTGAAAAACGACCACGGGGAGGACGGGAGGAATGATCACGGAGAAGACGGAAGGAATGCTCATGGGGTCGAGAAGGGTCTTGGTCGGTTACTTTCCAGATATTAAAAAAAAGCGACCAAAGTTGGTCGGTAAATTCTTCCCCTTTATTAACCGACTAATTTTGGTCAGTAGTTTTAAATAAGATTTCTTTATATTTTATAAAATATTTAAATAATAATATAACTATTAAAAAATTTTAACTGGGTCCCACTTTATCGACCAAAGTTGGTCGGTAATTTAAAATTTTCTTTGACTACTCAATGCTGACCATCTGGGTCAACCTGTTGACCACTTTACCAACCAATTTTGGTCAGTAATTTATATAAAATAAATATAAAATATTTTTTCCCCTTTACCAACTAACTTTGGTCGCTAATATGGACAGAATGAGTGGCTGTTTGGTCAACTGTTATAACCTCTTTGGATTTAGACAACAGACTAAAAGTTGCATATTAATAGGAAACTTGTAAAGACAAATGAATAGAAAATGAACATCCAATATCATAATGTATAAGATTACCAACCAACTAAGAAAAATTGAAAACATTACACATGAATCTTTTTTGCACATGTGTACTGGATTCAGAGGTGAAGTTTTATTCAGAAATTCAACGAGCAACAATGACATCAGTATTGAATGACTTCGCGAGAATGAGATCATTGACACCAGTAGCAAACAAAGTTGTAGCAATCTCCTTTGTTTCTCTTACATTTTACAATGCATTTACAGTTTGCTCTAACCGTTCACGTCCAGAAGTTCAGATTGTTCAATACAGAAAGTCCAATAACTATGTCGTCTTTTGCTTTCTGTTGGCCAAACATAACCAGAGCAGAAAGGCCTAATAGAAAGTCCATTCTCAGAGTAACTTAACTATCTCAACAGCTTTCCCTTCTCAACAATTCATAAAAACCAAACTGAAGAAGTTTCAATATGTCATAGCTCACAATCATTTTTTTACGATGAAGAAGCTAGAATAACAAAGCGAAATCAAGGGAGCCAAGCTGCCATTTCATCTCTGATGTTACTGGTTTAACGATTATTCAAGAACTGAAGGCTTCTCAATTACTCAAGATCTAGCATAGTTTCAACGACATCATGATACGTCCGTTCTGTTTCCTAACCTCTGATGCAAATTGATGCTGATTTTCAAGTTATAAGCTGCCACATGAGGCTGAAAAGGGAAAGGAAAAAAAAAACACAAACAAATAAAATGAAGTTGGAAGGTGACAATTTAATATCCATTCAACTATCCTCTAGAAGTTCGGAAAATGAGAACATTCATCGGTATTACATATCAAATGCAGGGTGGTTAGAAACTCAAAGATCAAAATGAACAAAGCAATACGTGATGAAAAAGAACTGAGTTTGGAGATCTTCATCCATATATTTTGCATTCCAAAATTGATGATGTCTTCTTAAAAAAGAATAGGGAAAAAGTACCTGATTGTGAAATAGATGTTGCATGTTTCAGACCATTCGTGCTCTTCCTTGTGATTCCACGAATTGACTGGAGTTTAAGAACAACGAACAGAAGATTGAACAACTGCAACAATGACAATGTATCAACGGCCAAATCAAGCTAGTATAAAAGGAAGGGAGGAAATCCTCAAAATAAAATACCAAGTTACTCTGCATCATAGTTTGAATAGCTAATATGCATCAACTGAAACAAAAGAAATAAAAAGAGATGGCTCTTTCTTGGTTAAGCTGTCAAGTCTAACGAGTAAATTGAAAACTACCAGTACAAATATAAATATCGTGGTAACTGAAATATGACCGAATCGTTGTTTGTTATCTAACCTTGAAATCATTCAGAGTAGCATATGTTTCCTTGCCTTTCCCCAAGTTCTGAAGTGCCACTCGAAGTTGAGTAATGGAAAGAATTTGAAAGAAACTTCATGATCTCCAAATCTATGAATATTCAAAACAAAAAGCTGATGGATTAACTACTGTCTAAAGATCCAAATACTAACAAAATCTCAGTATTTGCTATCAGATGCAACCGCGTCAACTTACCTTGAAAAAGCAAAAGAAGTTTTAAAAAATAAATAACAATATTTATCTGGAGAATCACTTAGCTTATGTTAAGAAGAGGATAGAACTTTAGGTGGCATGCCAGATGCATACTGAAGTGATGGACAAGTGCAGCTCTCCTTGTGTCCCAGGGCAGATGATGATATAGAGATGGCGACCACTTTACAGCAATCCGACATGATCTAAGTGTGGGCGAGGATATGCACCAGATTTGGCCAATTCACCAAGTATGCATTGACTACAACAATTACACCAAGTGTTGTTTATGTTAACTTTGGAAGCGTTACTGTTATGACTCCTAACCAACTTATTGAGTTTGCTTGGGGACTTGCAAACAGCCAGCAAACATTCTAGTGGATCATAAGATCTGATATTGTTTCAGGTGATGCATCGATTCTTCCACCCAAATTCGTGGAAGAAACGAAGAATAACAGATGTATGCTTGCTAGTTGGTGTTCACAAGAAGTACTTAGCGATCCGGCAATTGGAGGATTCTTGACTCATAGTGGCTGGAATTCGACGCTCGAAAGTATAAGCAGTGGTGTAACGACCCGACCGGTCGTTTTGAGTATCAGCGCTCCGTTCAGCAGTCGGAGGCCATGAACAACTTCATTTTGGGTATTATGACTTGTTCGCATGGTCGAAATTTAAATTCAGGAAGATTGGAGTTAAATTTAAATGAAAAATTCTCATTTGAGAAGCTTAAAGTTGAAAGAATGAACTAGGATTGGATTTTTGAGTAAACGACCTCGGAATCGGGATCTGAAGGTTCCAGCAGGTTCGTATGATGATATCGGACTTGGGCATATGCCCAGTTCGGGTTTTGGATAACCCGAGAGCGTTTTGGCGCCCATTGTGGAAGTTAGCATTTTAGAAGAAATTTCACAAGTTTGGCTTGAAGAGCATTTCAGTGTTATCGATGTCCGTTTGGAATTTCGAGACTGTGAATAGCTCTGTATGGTGATTCTGGAGTTGGGGGCGCGATCGGAAGTAAATTCGGAGGTCCGTAGGTCATTTTGAAGCCATTTGGCTAAAGATAGAAATTTGAAGGTTTTTGGAAGAGTTTGATCGGGGGTTGACTTTTTGATATCGGGGTCGGAATCCAATTCCGAAAGTTGGAGTAGGTCCGTAATGTCAAATATGACTTGTGTGCAAAATTTGAAGTCAATCGGACATGATTTGATAGGCTTAAACATCGAAGTTTGAAGTTTCAAAGTTTATAAAGCTTGAATCGGGGTGTAATTCATGGTTTTGGCATTGTTTGTTATGATTTGAGGCCTCGAGCAAGTCCGTAATGTGTTTTGGGATTGGTTGGTATGATTGGTTGGGGTCTCGGGGGCCTCGGGTGGATTCCGGGTGGTTAACGGATCAAAAATGGAATTTTAAAAGGCTGAAGGATGTTGCTTCTGTCATAACCGCATCTGCGGTTCTTGGACCGCAGATGCGGTCAAAATCTCGCAGAAGCGGAAGTGGCCATGCCCAAGGAAAATTGCAAAAGTGGCCCAGGGACCGCAGAAGCGGTCAGCCCCCTCAAGCCCAAAACCGTAGAAGCGGTTATAAAGTCGCAAAAGCGGAAATTGCATCGCAGAAGCGAAAAGTGCTGAAGGCAGAGGGTTATTTTAAAAGTAAGATTTTGTTCATTTCACTCATTTTCTCCCACTTCATTTGGCGATTTTTGGAGGGTTCAAGAGAGGATCTTCATCAACCATGCTAAGGTAAGTTTTTCCCACCCATTATGAGCTAAATACATTGATTATGTATGGATTTAGGCATCAAAATTAGTGTAAAAATTGGGGTTTTGGTTGGAAACCTAGAAAATTATAAATCTTGGATTTTAGCCACGACTTTGAGTATGGAATTAGGAGAAAATTATATATTTGAGTTCCTAAGGTTATGGGTAATCTTTACATTCAAAAAAAAATTTCGGATTCCGGGCACGTGGGCCCGAGGGTATTTTGGTCAACTTTTCGTTCGGGGTTAGGAATTGTTGTAAATTGAGTTGCAAGGTATAGTTGAGCATGTATTAATGGATTTGTGTGATCATTGGCTAGTTTCAGGGCGTTGTACGTTGGTTCAAGCCTTCGGAAGGATGTAGAATGCCGGTTGCGAGTCTTCGGAGCGAGGTGAGTCTCCTTTCTAATTATGTGAGGGGGAAATTACCACATAGGTGAGTTAAATTGATTATGTGCTCCTAGTTGTGGGGGCTACGCGCGCACGAGCTGAAGAGAGTCCGTGCGTAGCTACTATTATGCTATTGTCCGGGTAGTTTAGGACCCAAAAAGCATGTTATATGTGGATTAATTGTGGGATCATTGATGGCTTAGATTGCTTAAATCATATTAAATTAATAATTGGATTTTCTAAAAGACTTAAGTTTCGTTTTTCCCAAATAAATAAAGAGAATTGACCTTTCCTGGATATTTTCTCCACGTTGACTTCCTGACTGTTTATCTGTCAGTGTGTGTTTATTTTGGAACGGGCCGAACGCCTCGGTAGATTAATAGATGCATCTATAGGCGCACCGTCAACCCTCGGCAAGTGCACATTTATTTCTGTTGGATCGTGTCATCGCTTCGGTATGATTTGCGCATGCCTATGTTGCTGCGTGAACTTAATTAAGTTATTATTGCCCTTTTGTGGCTTAAATATATTTGGATTATGTTTTAAAAAGAAATTCGGGAAATTTTTCTATGAAATAACTATGTGTTTATTCGTTTCCTCTATTTGGATTAAAATCGTGTCTATAAAGAATAAATCCATGGTTTAATATGTATATTGAGGATAAATGATCATTGGACCGTTAGAGTGTGTCAAAGTTGATCATCGCGTCCCTACACCTTCGGGATTAGGCGGGACACTCACTGAGTACACGTTGATTATGTACTCATACTACACTTCTTTGCATTTTTGTTGCACAGGTACATGATACTTTAGCGGCCTACTGGGCGCAGCAACATGGACGATTCGGGGACTAGGTGAGTTGCAGTATTCAAGGCGGCCCGCAGCTTTTAAAGTCCCTTCCTAGTAATTGTATTTCCTTTCTGTCCATTGTATTCCGGACACGTGTTGTGTTGTATTTATATCATTGCCAGTAGTTGCTCATGCACTTGTGACACCAGGTTTCTGGGATTGTTTTAGTAAAACTTTGTACTAACTGTTATTATTTAAATTTGAATCCATGAAGTGATATTATATTTATGAAAATTGGAAGGAAAAACCTAAGATTTTCAAAAGTATTAAAAGAGGAAATTATAGATGAGTTAGTTAGCTGGCCTTACAGAGGTGTCCGGTGCCACCACGACCCTTAGTGGATTTTGGATCGTGACAAGTGGGGTGCCTATGATATGCTGGCCATTTATAGCTGAACAACAAACAAATTGTTGGTTTTCCGTCACTAAATGGGATGTTGGAATGGAGATTGATAGTGATGTGAAGAGGGACGAAGTGGAAAGCCTTGTAAGGGAATTGATGGTTGGGGAAAAACAGACTATGTTAGAAATTTACATAAATATACTACACCAGACATCTCATTCAGAAAATCAAAAATCTCTTAAGTGTAGGGAACTCTCCATTCCCTAGTATATGCCACTGCTTCCACTCCATTCCATAGAATTCTTCAGTCACTCAGTTATTTGATGCATCCCTCCGATGGCAAGATCTGCAATATGCCTGCCTTTCCCTAGGCCTGCAATTCGACAGAGTGATGAAAGGAGTGCTCGCAAAGGTTCTCGTTGAAAACTTCAGCTATGAACCTAAAGAATTGTCCATGAAGAAATGACAACTCTCGTCCGATCTGCAATATGCTTGCCTTTCCCTAAGCCTGCAATTCGACGAGTGATGAAAGGAGTGCTTGCAAAGGTTCTCGTGGAAAACTTCAGCTATGAACTCTTGTCCGAAGGTTAGGCTACCTGATTGAGAAATTGATGGTTTTCTTTCTCTGAACCATTTATGGTTTGTTTTTCATTTGTTGATCATACAGATAAAGGTACTTCTTTATTGTTTTTACCCTTGAGAGTGTGAATTAAGTACTTTGTATTTCCATCCTTAATGCCATATGCATGCAATAGCAATTTCGTCTCACTAGTTTGGTTCAATACCAAGATCTTGTAACCTTTTGTACTACTCCTCAAATTTATAAAAGTTTCGAGACACCCTAACTATATAACTAAATTATTACTATTTTTATTATTTATATATATACATATAATTAGGAAAATATTAATAGTGCTAACATTTTTTTTATTATTAAAATTGGGTGTCATTAATCTTTGTTAAATGAAAAAAAAAAAGGAAGAGAAAAACCAAAAACACAATAAAAGCAATAAAACAAATAAAAGAATCATGGGGGAAAAACCTAAAAGCCCATAAAGGGCTATTAGTACCAGCGAAACAGAGGGACATCCTGTTCCTTCGCAAAGAACAGAACAGAAACAGAGGCACCAAGACGATTTACGCAGACAACGAAAATCCTAGGGTTCTTTACAAAGCACTAATTCTTGAACCAAGGTATATAAAAATTTCCTATTGTCAATTATCCTAAAGTAGTAGTCGGTAAGAATTGAATACTAAATTCCCTTCTTCCTCCATATCAACAATAAATTTCATATTTATGTGTATTACTTTAAAAATTGATTAGAATGCACTGGTTGTTGTAGAAGCGATTGTTTGACAGGTATCAATTTGACTGGGGCCTACGTATTGGCTTGAGAAGTTTTGAGGTGAGTTGATATAACCCTTTACTAAAGTGGTTTAACTCACAAAAGCACACATACAAGGTGTTTGATGAATTACTTAAAAGAGTTTATCTTTATTTAATTAGAGCAAGTGAGTACCCATTAATTTAGAATTGTTCTAGCAAAAGTTTAGATGATCTATTATGATATATGTGCTTAAAATTTCAGATTTTTTTGTTATTCTTATATGCTATTTTCATGTTGAAAATTTATAAACAAGAAAGAATCTTTAGAAATATTTTTATATGTTTATTTCATTCTTATGTCATGCATTATATTTAAGGACACCAATATGGGCATGTACAGGATGTTCTATAAAGAAAAGATTTAGCCTTGAAAAGTCACAAGAAGAAGTTTTAGAAAGAAAAGATTTTTAGGAGTATCCTTTATTCTGAGAAGGGGTCATCGTCCAGGCCGAAGGTCCTGACCAAGGCGTTGACTTCCTGAAACTACTTGTGCCAAAGTAGGGAGCACACGAGCCGACGGTCTCGTTGCTGAGAATTTATTTAGCCATGCTAAGGTAAGATACATGAGCGCTGAGAACCATGAAGCGAGTGGCACCTCGTGGAGGGCCTATTCGATCAGGTTGGGATCGAACCCGTGCCGATCACGCGGTGACTGAGACAGAATTAAGTCAGGATAGTTGGAACTTCCAAAGTATAAAGTGAAGTATTATTTTTTTTACAAGAAAGAAAAAGAAAAGAATTTCTTTTAGAATATTCAATAACTGCCATTATGAAATTATTTAGAATTATTCTTATAAGCTTTATGTTTTACATGCATTTAGAACCTTTGCTCATAATGTATATATTATTAAATTTTCTCCCCTTGTTGTTGAGACTCACTGAGTACAATGGATGGTACTGACGTTCACTTTTGGGAACCTACGTTGGTCTGCGGTATAATGTAGGAACCGGATTTGCAGGCGAGCAGGCTACGAGTTAGGACTTCCTTCTCTTCCAGTGCTATTGGTGAGCTCCGCTTTTGTTCATGGAGTATTCCTTAGAGTCATCTTTATTTAATTAGTTTTTTGTTTACTTAAAGAACTGTCCAGGAAATCTCATGTCCTAAGCAGTGCGTCAGTTTATCAGTAGAGGCTTCATAGACATAGTCATTGGGTGGAGATTCAGATGTTATTTTATAATAACTTAGCAGTAATTCAGTAGTTACTACGAATAAAGTTTTGGAGTTGATTGATTTAAATATTTAAATTAATCAAAAGTAATTGGTTAGAGTATTGCTTTGTTGCATATAAAGTTTGGAGTTATAATAGGCTTGATAAGCAGAGATGGTTAGCACGATCAGGTTTAGTAATCGAGTGCCGGTCTCGGCTTGTTCAGAAAATGGGTCGCGACAAACTTGGTATCAGAGCCTCAGGTTTATGGAGTCATAGGGTTCTATGAAGTTGTGTTAGTAGAGTCTTGTTTATGGGTATGAAGCGCGCCATACTTATAAATAGGAGGTTACAAGCATTTAGGAAAAATCTCATTTTTTGTCATACTTTAGATCGTGCAGTAGATCCTACCTCTAAAAAAAATTATCTAATGTATTCGTTTCTCCAAAACTCGCAGAAATGGCTCATACTCGCGACTCTGACACTGACACTCAGAATGCTGCTCAAGAAACTATTGCTACTATTGTTGCTCAGGGCAGAACTAAAAAGCCTTCAACTCAGAAAAGGAAGGGTAAATCTACAAATGGGGTTCAAGTACCCCGGGTTGAACATGAGGAAGGGGTGGAGCATAATGATCCAGTACCTCAGGATACAGTACTGCCCCCAACAGCAGCTTCGACTCAAACAACTATATCCCCAGAGGTGGGTCAGATGTTTAATGCAGTCAACAGTGCTATGGAGATGTTTAAAGCCTTTATGGCTAACCAGAACGAGAGAAGAGATGATATTCCACCTCAATCAAATAGACATAACAATTCTGAGCCTTCAAGAGCAAATGAAGTTTTAAATTTGAGTCCTCCAGTGTTCCATGGTTCTGTAGTTGATGAAGATCCGATGTTGTGGCTAGAGGGTTTCAAGAAAGCCTTCCAAGTGATGAAAGCATTTGATGATGAAGCTGTGGAGCTGGCTTCTTACCAGCTTAGAGATGTGGCCGGCGCTTGGTTTGTGATGTGGGAAAATGAAAGATATGAAGATGATGGTCCGCCTACTTGGGAAGAATTTGAAGAGGCCTTCATGGCTAACTTTATCCCAGAAGAGGATAGGAAAGCTAAGGCTACAGAGTTCGAATAGCTCAAGCAAGGGAATAAAACTGTGCAAGAGTACTACATGGAATTCATAAGGTTGGCTAAGCATGCTCCTCACATGGTTAAGACAGAAAGAGCAAAGATTCGCAGGTTTGTTGGCGGTTTAGCTTACCACATTAAGGATATGACATTAGCTGTAGCAGTAGGGACGACATCCTTCTCCTCTATTGTGGGATATGCCAAGCACTTAGAAAAAGACAGACAACAAATGAGAGAAGAAAAAGAGCATAACAAGAAAGATCGGACAATGGAAAGGTTTAATGGTACATCCAGTGGAGGTGGAAGGGATTCCTCTAATAAGGAGTCATTAGCACCAGCTCAATCCGGTCATCAGTCAGGTGGTGGGTCTTCCTTCAGACATACTCAGAGTTATGAAAATCAGTCTCGCCAGAATCATAATTTTAGGAAATCATCCTCACATAGCCAGAGTCATACTGAGCAACATTCATACCAACAAGGTCTTTGTGGAACATGTAAGCGACAACATTCAGGTCAGTGCAAGCTCGGGTTTCATGGTTACTACCACTGTGGAGACATTAATCATATAAAGGCCAACGGTCTAAAGTTACAACGTAATTTCAGTAGTGGATCAACTCGCCCTTCTAGTTCTTTAGCTACTGCAGTTGCACCACCTCAGGCTCATGGTTCTCATAATCAGACCGGGCATGGAGCAGGCAGAAGTGCAGACCAAGTTACTCAGGGAGGGGGACAACCCCGTTTGTTTGCTACACTTGATCGTCAGAGTGCAGAGGCATCTGCATAAGTTATTACATGTATACTTTTAGTTTGCTCACGTAATTCTTATGCCATAATGGATCCAGGTTCAACGTTTTCATATGTGACTCCATACTTTGCAATTAACCTCGGACTAGAACCTGAACAACTTAGTGAGCCATTCCTAGTATCTACTCCAGTTGGCGAGTCAGTGGAAGTTACCAGAGTCTATAGAGGTTGTATAGTTTCAGTCCAAGGTCACAACACCAAAGCCGATCTCATAGAGTTAGAAATGGTGGATTTTGATGTGATCATGGGTATGGATGGGTTGTCTTCCTGCTATGCCATGTTAGATTGTCATGCCAAGATAGTCAGGTTCCAATTTCCAAATGAAGAAGTCTTGGAGTGGAAGGGTAGTTCAGCATCGCTTGTAGGTAAGTTTATTTCTTACCTTAAGGCACAATGAATGATCGGTAAGGGGTGTCTCGCGTATTTGGCTCACATCATTAATCCAGAATCGGAACCACCGGCTCTTTAGTCAGTGCCAGTTGTTAGAGAATTTCTAAAAGTTTTCCCAGATGACCTTCCCGGACTTTCTCCTAAAAGGATCATAGACTTTGGCATTGATCTCATGCCAGGCACTCAGCCCATATCTATACCTCCTTATAGGATGGCTCTAACAAAACTTAATGAGCTGAGAGAACAGTTAAAAGACCTTCTTGACAAGGGCTTCATCAGGCCGAGTGCTTCACTGTGGGGTGCCCAAGTTCTTTTTGTCAAGAAGAAAGACGGGTCTTTCAGTATGTGTGTTGACTATCGACAGTTGAATAAAGTTACCATTAAGAACAAGTACCCACTGCCAAGAATTGATGATTTATTTGATCAACTTCAGGGTGCAAAGTACTTTTCAAAAATAGACTTGAGGTCGGGATACCATCAGTTGAGAATCAAAAAAGAGGATATATCTAAAACAGCCTTTAGAACTCGCTACGGGTACTATGAATTTCTAGTGATATCCTTCGGGTTGACAAATGCTCCAGCTGCATTCATGGACCTCATCAATAGAGTATTCAAGCCATTCCTGGATACCTTTATTATTGTGTTTATAGACGATATTTTGGTGTACTCTAAGAGCAAGGAAGATTATGCAGAACACCTCAGAATAGCCTTGCAGACCTTGAAGGAGAATGAGCTTTATGCCAAATTTTCAAAAGGTGAGTTCTAGTTGCAGTCAGTGGCATTCTTAGGCCACGTGGTATCTAGTGAAGGAATAAAAATAGACCCTCTGAAGACGGAAGCAGTCAAGAACTGGCCTAGGCCAACAACGCCAACCGAAATCAGGAGTTTCTTGGGGTTAGCTGGCTACTATAGAAGGTTTGTGGAGGGGTTTTCCTCACTTTTATCCCCATTAACTAAGTTGACTCAGAAAGCAGTTAAGTTCCAATGGTCAGATGTTTGTGAGCAGAGCTTTCAAGAGTTAAAGAAAATGTTGACCACCGCACCTGTATTAACCTTGTTGATAGGTTCAGGTGGGTTCACGGTGTATTGTGATGCCTCGAGAGTTGGTCTCAGTTGTGTTCTTATGCAAAATGGAAAAGTTATTGCTTATGCTTCCAGGCAGTTAAAGAATCATGAAAATAACTACCCCACACACGGCTTGGAGCTTGCAGCAGTGGTGTTTGCATTAAAAATATGGCGACACTATCTTTATGGTGAGCATTCTAAAGTGTTTACAGATCATAAAAGCCTCCAGTACATTTTCAAGCAAAAAGAACTAAATTTGAGACAGATAAGGTGGCTCGAGCTATTGAAAGATTATGACATCAATATCCTTTATCACCCGGGCAAAGCTAATGTGGTAGCAGATGCACTTAGTAGGAAGTCAATGGGTGTCTTGGCCCATCTTGCAGTACAAAGACGAACTTTGGGTCGAGAAATTCAAAAACTAACAAATGATGGAATTAGATTGGATGAGACCGAAGAAGGAGATATAATTGCGTATGCCTTAGCGCAATCCTCCCTTGTTGCGCATGTTAAGGCTAAGCAAGATGAAGATCCGTACTTAGTGAAATCAAAAGATGGAGTCAAAAACAAAGAAATCACTGCTTTCACTCTAGGAAGTGATGGAGTTTTGAAGTTGAATGATCGGTTATGTGTTCCTGATGTAGACGGTCTTAGGAAGGCCATAATGGAGGAAGCTCATAGTTCGAGGTACTCTATCCACCCAGGTGCTACCAAAATGAATCTAGACTTGAAAGAGTTGTATTGGTGGAAAGGAATGAAGAAACAAGTAGCAGATCATGTGGCTAAATGTTTAAATTGCCAGCAAGTCAAAGCCGAGCATCAGAGGCTTGGTGGCCTAGCTCAAGATATAGATATACCACAGTGGAAGTGGGAGATGATTAATATGGATTTCGTAGTAGGTCTACCTCTCACATACCGTAAACATGATTCAATTTGGGTTATTGTAGACCGACTGACAAAGTCAGCGCATTTCCTACCAGTAAAGACTACAGACTCCGCAGAGCAGTATGTGCATCAAAGAAATAGTCTGATTGTATGGTACTCCAGTTTCAATCATATCTGACCGAGGCCCTTGGTTCACGGTGCATTTTCGGCAGGAATTTTAGAAAAGATTAGGTACCAAGGTCAATTTGAGCACCGTTTTCCATCCACAGACCGATGGTCAGGCAGAAAGGACCATTCGGACTCTTGAAGATATGTTGCGAGCATGTGTTATAGATTTTGGAGGTAATTGGGATGATCACTTGCCACTTATAGAATTTGCTTACAATAACAACTATCAAGCCAACATTGGTATGGCTCCTTATGAAGCATTGTATGGTCGGGGATGTAGGTCTCCAGTGGGTTGGTTTGAACCAGCATAGGTGTCGTTGATTGTTCCAGAGTTTGTTTGTGAGGCCTTGGAGAAAGTTCAGCTAATTAGAGAAAGACTTAAAGCAGCTCAGAGTCATCAGAAGTCTTATTCTGATAAGAGGCATCGTGAGTTAGAGTTCATGATTGGTGATAAGGTGTTTTTGAAAGTTTCACCAATGAAAGGAGTTATGAGGTTTGGTAATAAAGGGAAACTTAGCCCTAGATTTCTCGAAACTTATGAAATTCTAGAAAAGAAAGGAAACGTGGCTTATAAGATAGCACTACCCATTGAGTTGTCCTCTGTTCATCCTGTTTTTCATGTGTCTATGCTTAGAAAGTACATTCATGACGAGTCACATATAATACATGTCGATACCATAGAAATTAAAGAAGGTTTGATTTATGAAGAGGTACCTATAGAAATTCTCGATAGGCAAGTAAGGAAGTTGAGAACAAAAGATATAGCATCAGTAAAAGTTTTGTGGACTAATCATGATTCAAAAGAAGCTACGTGGGAGGTCGAGGAAGATATGAGGAAGAAGTATCCTTATTTATTTGAGTAACAAGGTATGTGAACCTAGGTTTGGCTTGACATTTATATTTCATTTATTAAATACAAGTTCGCAAGTATTTATGTCCTTCCTAAATTATACTTATTTGTTGTAGTAATTTATTTATGCCATAGAATATTTAATTCATTAAAGTGATTTACTTGTGCTAAAGTTGTTGTACGTTAGATTCTTGTAAGTTATTGTGGTGCCTCCTTGCCGGAGTGTGAGTAATTAATTTATGAGCTGTGCATGGTGCCTATGAATGGATTGTTATGGCATATTTGGTTGTTGTTGGTGTAGTTGTGCTATTTGTGACAGGGATACTTTTTTGGATAGACCAATTTACAAGGAAAACTCTGCCGAAATGTTTGAAAATTTAGGGAGTTAGCCAAAATTTTAAGTCCCTTGGAAGAGTCAATAGTGCTAAGAAAACTTAAGAGGTTCAAGAATCTAAGGGACGATTGTTAGCTTAAGAATAAGGCCCTAGCAACATTCGAGGACGAATGTTTTTAAGGAGAGAAGATTGTAATACTCCTCAAATTTATAAAAGTTTCGAGACACGCTAACTATAGAACTAAATTATTACTATTTTTATCTTGCCTATATATATATATATATATATATATATATATATATATATATATATATATATATATTTTATATATATAATTAGTAAAATATTAATAGTTCTAACATTTTTTTTATTATTAAAATTGGGTGTCATTAATCATTGTTAAATGAAAACAAAACAAACCAAAAAAAGAAAAAGAAAAAAGAAGAGTAAAACCAAAAACACAATAAAACAAATAAAAGAATCAGGGGGGAAAACCTAAAAGCCCATAAAGGGCTATTAGTACCAGCGAAACAGAGGGACATTCTATTCCTTGGCAAAGAACAAAACAGAAATAGAGGCAGCAAGACGATTTACGCAGACAACAAAAATCCTAGGGTTCTTTACAAATTACTAATTCTTGAACCCATGTATATAAAAATTTCCTATTGTCAATTATCCTAAAGTAGTAGTATGTAAGAATTAAATACTAAATTCCCTTCTTCCTCCATATCAACAATAAATTTCATATTTATGTGCAGTACTTTAAAAATTGATTAGAATGCACTGGTTGTTGTAGAAGTGATTGTTTGACTGGTATCAATTGGATTGGGGCCTACGTATTGGCTCGAGAAGTTTTGAGGTGAGTTGATATAACCCTTTATTAATGTGGTTTAACTCACAAAAGCACACATACAAGGTGTTTGATGAATTACTTAAAAGAGTTTATCTTTATTTAATTAGAGCGAGTGAGCACCCATTAATTTAGAATTGTTCTAGCAAAAGTTTAGATGATCTATTATGATATATGTGCTTAAATTTTCAGATTTTTGTGTTATTCTTATATGCTATTTTCATGTTGAAAATTTATAAACAAGAAAGAATCTTTAGAAATATTTTTATATGTTTATTTTATTCTTATGTCATGCATTACATTTAAGGACACCAATATGAGCATGTACATGATGTTCTATAAAGAAAAAATTTAGCCTTGAAAAGTCACAAGAAGAAGTTTTAGAAAGAAAAAATTTTTGGGAGTATCCTTTATTCTGAGAAGGGATCATCGTCCAGGTTGAGGGTTCTGAGCAAGGCATTGACTTCCTGAAATTACTTGTGCCAAAGTAGGGAGCACACGAGCCGAGAGTCTCGTTGCTGATAATTTACTTAGCCATGCTAAGGTATGATACATGAGCGCTGAGAACCATGAAGCGAGTGGCACCGCGTGGATTGGGCCTATTCGATCAGGTTGGGATCGAACCCGTGCCGATCACGCGGTGACTGAGACAGAATTAAGTCAGGATAGTTGGAACTCCCAAATTATAAATTGAAGTATTTTTTTTACAAGAAACAAAAAGAAAAGAATTTCTTTTAGAATATTCAATAACTGCTATTATGCAATTGTTTAGAATTATTCTTATGAGTTTTATGTTTTACATGCATTTAGAACCTTTGCTCATAATATATATATATATATATATATATATATATATATATATATATATATA
>MU678646.1:5691-71561 GCA_026770625.1 Nicotiana glauca
ATATATATATATATATATATATATATATATATATATATATATATATATATATATATATTCAATAAATATCACCATTACAATTGTACCCTACAGGTTGTCATGCTTTGAAAACGATCAATAATCCTATCATTAGGTACACTTTCAAATACTTCATCTTCTATATAACAAACTAAACAGTCATTCAAAAATTCATCACCAATTCTGCTACGCAAGTCATTTTGATGTACTTCATTGAAGAAAAAGCTCTTTCTACCATTGCAGTAGCGACATGCAATATACGACTTAACTTCACAAGTAAAAAAACAAGTCTCCAAGTCTTGTACAAATCTATTTCAACTAGTGGTTCTGAAAGATCTCCAACTCCTTTCAAGTTAAAGAAATCGTTGTCTTCTTTCACAAAGAGAATATAGTTGCCAAGCTCGTAACTGAGATTTTCAAGCTTTGAACTACTAAACTCATGAAGATAAAGTGTAGCAAGTTTCATAATTCTTTATTTATTATAATTTGCAAAAGAATCATCCGGACTCAAACTAGCCATACCAAGAAGTAGATTATTATTCACCGCATCAAAATGACTGTTAAGCTCTGAAAGTTGCAAATGATCAATAACAATATTAAAAACTTCGACAAGCAAATGATGAGAATATGTAACAGTTGAACTCCTATGCTTTGACTTTCCAAGATGATAGTTCTTATCCATTTCAAGGATCACAATATCATGCTTGGCACAAAATGAAAGGAATCATTTATCAAAGATTCCCATTTAGATTCTCTCATTTCTTGCAATTGCCTCTTGGTGAAGCCAACAAGCTTCATAGAATTTACAATATCCTAGTCTTTTATTTACAAAGTCATATTCAAATCATTTGTAATTTCTAATAATTTTAACATCAAGTGTATCATATGCACAAACTCAAAAGATCTTATGTGATTCACTAAACTTTTTGCTACTGATCTCTCCAGATAATTTGCACCCTCACTTGCAAGAAACTCAAGTACATTAATGACAGACAAGAATAATATAATAAAGTTACGCACTGTCTTAAAATTAGAACCCCATCAAGTATTACCTGGCCTTTGGAGTCCAAGTTCTTGATTTAGTCCACTTACTATATGAACTTCACCAAGCACTTGTAGCTTCTCTAATTTTTTTGTCTGATCCTCTCGAACGCTTAAAAAAACATCCGACAATATTCAAGACATTAGCAATAATATCAAAAAATTGATCTACATCACAATATTTTTTTGCAACGGTTACAAGAGTCAATTGCAATTGATGGGCAAAGCAATGTATACAATATGCCAAAGGATTATCTTTCAGAATTAAAGTTTTAAGACCATTGACTTCTCCTTGCATGTTACTAGCTCCATCATAATCTTGTCTCCGTATTTGAAATGGACTCAATGAGTGCTCTAAAATCAAATCATAGATTGCTTTTTGCAATGACGATGAAGTTATTTTTTTAACATGAACAATACTAAGGAATCGCTCAATAAGTTTGCCCTCTTTGTTGACATACCGCAGAACAAGAGCCATTTGTTCCTTATGAGAGACGTCCTTAGATTCATCAACCAAAATTTCAAAATAATCTCCATTCAGATCTTCAACTATTGCTTTCATTATTTCTTTCGCACAAGCATTCACGGTCTCTTTTTGGATATTTGGAGCAATTATCATGTTATTTTGTGGAGCAATTTGTAGCACAACTTTTTTTACTTTATTATCCCTATTTGTATACCATTGTAAGAGTTCTACAAATTTCCTCTTTTAGTAGAAGTTTCACCTTCATCGTGGCCCCGGAAAGACATTCCTTGTTTTAAAATAAATCTTGCCACAACAATCGAAGCATTCAACCGAACTCGATAATCGCTTTTAATTTTTTCAGACTTCTTGTCAAAAGAGGTTAGAATTGATTGTTCTTTATTAATTAATTCTCTCATCATCTTAAAACACCGATTGTGAAGACTATTCACCTCTCCAATATGTGTGCTAAACCTTTCTATAGCTTTATTCCAAGCTTTAAAACCACCCTTTGTGAAAGAATCCCCAACTTTCCCATGTCCTCCATGCTCATTTTTAAACAAGTAACAACATAAGCAAAATGCTGCATCAACTTTAACACTATATTCTAACCATCCAGAGTATAAAATTTTAAACCATTCAAGATTAAATTACGCATAAATCCACTAAAATTTCTTTTTGAAAGCTACAATTACAAGGTTGACAATACTCTTGTTGAATATAGTGTCTCCTTACTCGGTGACGTAAATTTGGAGGATAATCAATTTGCTTTCTTTCTGCAGGATCGGGTTCAAGATTCAAATTCAACATTTTTTCTTTGTTTAATCCTGTCGAAGGATTGATATTATCATGAATAGTTGGACTTGGAGAAGAAATCAGCGTAGGAGGATTAGAACCAGAACCAGAAGTTTGAGGAGTTGGAATAGCCTTGAAAATTTTCATAATCATATCCACCCTCTCTAAAAAGATCCTACAAAAATACCACAAAACAAATTACACTTCAGCAAAGGTACTTTAATCTTGTTAGATTGAATGGAGGGAGCAACTAGTAATCCAGACAAACATAAATAATTGCTAGATATGGAGTTTAATGACAAAACTCAAAAGGGTTATTTTTCAAATATTCAAGAATCAAGAATGGGTGTTCAAGATCTACTAACGAACTTGGTTGTCAGCATATTATTGAATTTGGCACACATAATTATTGATATGCCTATTTTTTCAGTCTTGTTCTCTCCTCGATACAGTCATACATAGCTCATATAGTCACCCCAAAAATGATAAAACTACTCATCTGACTAAGTGACTATATTTAACTTAAGAGAAACATCCACTTCTCAAACTCTGCAGTAGCCTCAGGTACCAATTTCTTATAAGGAACCAAAATGCAAGAACCAATAACATGGACGGATTCTTTAACTTATAATTAATAAATATTGCATTATTATTGAGAAAGAGTCGTAGAGTCATACAATAAAAGCATACTATTATGTATACAGTTTAATGTAGTATACTTTAATAGCATACAAGTCAACAATAGTATACTACAATAGCAATAACTCTATAATAATATACTGCAATAGTATACTATACTAATATGTAATATACAATAACAATTGTAATAGTATATAATATATTATAATAGCATACTTTATTGCTAATTTGTGATGAATCGTTTGTGTGCTATTATACAAAGCTAAAATCGTAGCTATAGTCCGAATTTGGTGACTAATAATTGAAGAAAATAAAATCAGCTTTGAAGCTTTGGGTTTGAAATTGAAAACATAATTGTTATTTGGACTTAAATTCGGGTGAGTATTTTTAAAACTTATTACAAATGTTTGTAAGAATTTAAGTATGGAGTTTGGCTCATTTAGAATTGATTTGAAGTGAATTTGGTAAAAAATTTCAAGCTGAGAACCTCCTCCAATCGGGCTTAATCTTTAATTTTGAATTCTGGTGTGCTTCTATGAAATATGGTAGGGTTCTGTTTAGTTCATCTAAAATTGGTGCTCCTTTCAACTTCTTTAAGCTACAATAGATATATAAAATAAATAGTTCGTCTGTAGGATTTAGTGAAAACGTGGGGATAATATTTTTATATTTATGGATATTTCTGAATTTATCCCTTGTGTAAAATCTAAAGTTATTTATTTATATAATATAAAAAATATAATAGGGTAACTACTCGATCGGTTGTTTTACTTTCTAGAACCGCGTGCCTCTAGATAAGATTTTCCGTACTTGCTTTTATTGATTTATGACTTGCGGGAGTGGTTAGCTTGGGATTTGGAAGAGTTTGGGTTGAAATCGAAACACTTGATTCCTTAAAGTTGGCTTAAAAGGCGAAGTTTGACTTCGGTCAATATTTTGAATAAACGACCTCAGAATCGGGATTTGACGATTTCAATAGGTTCATATGATGATTTGAGACTTTGGCGTATATTCGGATCGGGTTTTGGATGACCCGGGAGCGTTTTGGCGCCTAATAGTGAAAGTTGGTTCTTGAAGGATTTTGAAGTTCCTTAAAATTTTGTTTGGAACAGGTTTTGGTGATATCGAGGTCTAAATAAAATTTCGAGACCGAAAGCAGTTTCGTAATATCGTTTAAGACTTGCACGCTTTGATTCAATTTGGTTTTGAGGTATGATTCTTGGTTTCGTTATTCTTTTTCACGTTTCGAGATTTCGAGCAAGTCTATATTATGATTACAGACCTGTTGGTATCTTTAGACGAGGTTCCTAGTAGCTCGGGTGAGTTTCGGACCCCTCGGAGTAAAGTATGAGAAACCAAAAAATCCCAGTTATGTTTCCTTTTTCGCGACCGTGAAGGGACCATTGTGTTCGCGTAGAAGGAACTGGGACTAGAGGAAAAGTGTGCTACACGTTCGCGATAGCATGCCCGTGTTCACGAAGGTATGGGGCCGGTGACCTTCATGTAGAGTAGCTTGAGCTGGGCAAGGTTGCGTTGTTTTTCGAGTTCGCAAAGCAGCCCTCGTGTTCACGAAGGGCAGGCCAAGCTAGCCTCCGCTTTCGCGATTCCTTTGTCACGTTCGCGATGTAGAGCCTCTAGGGGGTCTGAGCCATTTGCTTCCGCGAACGCGAGATCCCTTTTGCATTCGCGATGAAGGAGGCAACTGAGCAATGCGTTTTAAAAACGGGACTTGGGCATTTTTCGGGTCATTTATTATACTCTTGGGCGATTTGAGAGCTCTTAAGGAGGGGATTTCGACCTAGCTTTGTGAGGTAAGTAATTTCTACCTAAGTGAGTTTAATACATAGTTTATGGGTAGATTATAACATATAAATTAGTGAAAATTATGGGTTTGGAGGAAAACCTAGGTTTTTGATAAAAATAAAATTTTACCGTGAAGATGGTTATGGAACTTAGTGAAAATCATATATCTATGTTCCAAAGGTTATGGGTAATAACTTTCTTCGAAAGTTTCCGGAATCTGGGCATGTGGGCCCGGGGATGAATTTTAGAAATCTTGCATCTAGAGTTAAAAAATTACTTTAATAGTCGGAATGTGAACTTTTAAGCCTATATTGATTAATTTTTACACTATTTGGATAGTGTTGCATTGTTCGGAACCAAATTGAGGGTTTGGGCATAAGCTTGGACTGGAAAGTAGGTTTTGAAGCGAGGTAAGTCTCTTTTCCAACCTTGTAAGAGGAAAATTTCCCCTTAGGTGAACTTAATTAATATGTATTTGTTGTGGGGACTACATGCGCACGCAGTGACGAGAGTCCGTACGTAGCTACTATTCCTGTTATGTCAGTGTAGTTTTAGGCTTATACCATGCTTTGTAGATACCGTTATCTTATCACATTTGTTGACTTGCATTGAATGGAACTAATTTGAGGATTTAATATTTCAAAGGTTTCAAGTAAGTTATTATTTTGAAAAGAATTAAGAAAAGTTACATTGTATTTATATTTAACTCCGTTGCAAGTATATTCTGTGAGTGGGGTGACTATTTCCACTACTCTCGTGGGAGCGGGTTATTCGCCTTGACAGGTTAATAGATGCATCTATGGTTTGCGCCGTTCGACCCTCGGTAGTGCACAGTTTACATTTTTTGTTGGATCGGACCGAACGTCCTCGATGGAATTTGCGTGTGATAATAAAACTGGAAGCCCCTTGTTATAATTAGCATAAATTTACTATTTTAGAGATCATTTGTTTAAAATGAAGAAAGTGTTTTGGGTTCTTAAATATGATGAAAAAATTATTCAGTTATTTCTTGTTCTGAGTTTATTGTTAGCTCTATGTATCATGCTTAATTAGAACCACATATTATTATGTTGTTGGCCCTAGTAAGTGTCGGAGTCGACCCCTTGTTACTACTTCTTCGAGGTTAGACTAGATACTTACTTGGTACATATTTTTATGTACTCACGCTGCACTTTAGTACTTGATTGTACAAGATTTGAGGCAGGTGCATCTGGCCACCATCCGGCGCGTAGATTTGATTCTCCAGCTCGAGATTTTCCGGTGACTGCCCCTTTTGAGCCGTTGGAAGTAACTGGAGTCTCACTTATGTTTTATTTTCTGTCTATTTCCTTTCAAACAATAAGCTAGTACTCTTTTGTATATTCTACTAGATTTTTCACATACGTGTGACACTAAGTCTTTGCACACATACTAGTAGACTTATGATTTTGGTTTGCTTACATGATTTCGATTGATACTCATGGCTTCCATTTATTTATGTTACACTTGCAAATTTCTAAATCCTTTTAAAAAATAAGGAAAAGTTACCACTTACTGATTTATTTATACGAAAAATTACTAGTTTGATCAATGTTGGCTTGCCTAACAACGATGTTGGGCATCATCATGACCTATAATGGAATTGGATCGTGAAAAATAGTTTCCCTACTTTTACTTTAGAGAAGTTTAACTAAGTGAATTTAACAACCTAAACAATAAGATAGAGTACTTGTTGTAACATTTTAAATAATATTTAGTCTCCCTACTTTTACTTTAGAGAAGTTTAACTAGTGAATTTAACAACCTAAACAATAAGTTAGATACTTGTTGTAACATGTTAAATAATATTGCTATTATAATAATTATTTATATTATTTGTGTATATAACTTACGTTCGAAAAACATATGTAAATGCAAAAAAATTATTCAACAATAAATTATTAATTACAGAAACTACTAAGAATTGTGGTGGAATAGATAATATTCCTCTATTATTAACTAGAGGAGCGGAAATCAAAAAAATTTAGTAGTGAGAGATTGCCCTTTACGGCTTGTTTGGATGGTTGTTACGCATTGTTTCATAATATATCGTATCGTACTGTGTTTTATTGTACTGTATCGTTTGATAAATACGATGTTTGGATAGATTGTGTCGTTTGTCATCATTTCATGATATCACGCACCAGCTGTCACGACCCGGATTTTTCACTCTCGGGAGTCGTGATGGCGCCTACTAATAGGAGCTAGGCAAGCCAAATTAATTTACTCCTTTCAACAATTATCGACCATTCAATAAAATCAAATATAATGACATAAAGCGGAAGTCTCAACATATATAATTAACTGAAAGGAATGCGCAAGTTTAACAGAATCCTCTACCCAAGAACTGGAGTCACAAACTCATGAACGTCTATAGAATACTACACACAAAGTCTGAATAAAATACAATATTATTTATTCCAGTACAAAGGATTACAAACTAAAGTAAATATAGAAGAGACTCCGGGCCATACGGACGTCAACAAGGCTACCTCGAAATCTCTGGACTGAAGTCAGCTCCCAATCAACTACTGCTATCCAAAAACTTCTCCGGCTCCGTGATCTGTGCAAAAGAGCACAGAAGTATAGCATCAGCACAACCGACCCCATGTGCTGGTAAATGCCTAGCCAACCTCGGCGAAGTAGTGACGAGGCTAGACCAGACTACCAGATAAACCTATGCAGATATGTATACAAGTACAACAAAATAATAGCGGAAAGTAAACAATTAAAACTGGGAGGGAAACATGCTTATGGGGTAGCAGATAAAACAGAATATCAGGAATAATAAAAGAAACTACATCTAATTTCCTCTAACACAGAATAAGGGAAAACAAATCACTTTCACTTGTTCAATGTCCTCAAGTTGCAGGCGTGCAACACGATTCCATTTCCTCATATCACGTGGTAGGCGTACCACTCGATTCCATTTCATAATATCACGTGGTAGGCGTTCCACTCGCTACCATTTCATAATATCTAGTGGTCGGCGTGTCACACGATCCCATTTTATAATATCACGTGGTAGGCGTACCACTCGCTCCCATTTCATAATATCTCATGGTCAGCGTGCCACACGATCTCATTTCTTTCAACATAATACACAAAATAATTCCGGCAAGGGAGGAAGATATTAGAATAAACTATCCCGGCAAGGGAACAATGTAATATAATAAACTATCCCGGCAAGGGAGATCCAGCTATAACCAAACTTATTCAATTTCTACTCAACACAATTAAATCAATACTCAGTCTCAACAATTACTGGCTCAGTGTTAAAGTTATTTAACCAAGTCCTCATAAACAACAATTAAGAATTCGATAATTTAGCAATTTAGGACTTACGGTCATGCTCGACACCAGTGTATAGATACTCGTCACCATGCCTATACGTCGTACTCAACAAATAGCAATTATCAAATAAGACTCTACTCCTATTCCCTCAAGCCAAAGTTAGACCAAACACTTACCTCAACTTCCACGGCTAAATTAATCCACAACAACCGCTTTCCCTTTTGAATTCGGCTCCAACTCAATCAAATCTATGAAATAATGACTTTATAGTATCAATAATATCTAAACAAATCAAATCCAATGCCTAAAGATAGATTCCCAACCTTTCTTCCAAAAATTCTAAAATCGACCCCGGGCCCGCTTGGTCAAAACTCGAGGTTCGGACCAATTCCATATCACCCATTCACCCACGAGCCCGAATATACAATTTATTTTCAAATTCGACCCCAAAACGAGATCTAAATCGAAGAAAATAGAAAAGCCCTAACTCTACCCATTTCCCCCAATTTCAACCCTAGATTACATGTTTTAGGCTTAGGATTTCAATGGATGATGATAGAAAATGAGGAAAACGAGTTAGATAATACTTACCCAAGAATATTTGGTGAAGAATCGCTCTACAAGTCGCCTAGGGGCTGTGCAGAAGAAGAGCTCGTGTGAAATTTGGAATAATCCCGTCACTGTTCTCTTTTTAGGCTTTTAAAATAACTGGGCAAAAATGCCTTATGCGATCGCAGAAGAAGGGATGCGATCGCATAGGGTCAGGTTGGATGAGCTCTACGATCGCAGAAGAAATATTGCGAACGCATAGAATAAAATAAAGGGGGCTGAGTTTTGTACAATGTGATCGCGGAGGCTATAATGCGATCGCATAGAAGGAAAAACTGGACAACTGACAACAACAATTCTGTTGCATTTCCTAAGTTCAAAACACCTCGAACCACATCCGAATCACTCCCGAGCCCTCGGGGCTCCTAACCAAACACACACACTAACTCGACAACATCTTACGAACTTAACCATACGATCAAATAGCCAAAATAACATCAAGAACTAGGAATCAAACCTCAAAATCATCACGTTTTCTTCAAACTTCATAAACTTTCATTTTTAGATATTTAGGTCCGAAACACGTCAAATAACGTCCGATTTCAACCAAATTTTACAGAAAGCGCTTAAACCACATATAAGACCTGTACCGGGCACCGAAACCAAAATACGGGCCTAATACCAACGCTTTCTAATCCATTTTCATTTCAAATTTCCATATAAATTTCAGAAAAATAATTTCTTTTAAAAATTCATTTCTCGGGCTCGGGATCTCGGATTTTGATTCCGAGCATAAGCCCGAGTCCCATATTTTCCTACGGACCCTCCGGGACTGTCAAATTACGGGTCCGGGTCCGTTTACCCAAAATATTGACCAAGGTCAACTTTAATCATATTAATATCAAAATTCATTAATTTTTACACAGAATTCATATTTAAGCTTTACGGCTATGCGCTCGGACTATCCACGCAATTCGAGGTGACTAAAAGTGAGGTTTTCGAGGCCTCGGAAGCGCGAAAAAGAGAAAAAACAGGTGATGACCCTTTGGGTCGTCACACCAGCAATACGAAGAATAAACTTGCAATATTATAAAGAAAAATTATGATACAAGGCAAAATTATCATATAAAAAAGTAGAGTAAATGATAAATAAAGTAATTTAATATTAATAAAGGGTGAGATTGAGAGAAAAAGACAAGGTAACGACGCGAGCACACCAAATTGGTCGTTATATAAAGTGGCATATTTCGTCGTTATGTAACGACAAATTTAATAATACGATACAATAAAATTTAAGTAATAATTAAAATAAATATTATATTTAAAGTAACACTGCGAAAGTAACAACCATCCAAACAAGTTGACGAAATCAGGATTTATTAGAGCGCCAATGTTAAAATAGTGGACGTCGTATGAAAAACAAATAAAATAAGGAAAAACTGCCTCTCGGTAACCAAACGATGTCGTATTTATGTGTCACTCTCTCAACATTCGACAGAATCGAAGTCCTTAATAAAAAGTCTCTACTTCGCAGAGAGTAGTGTTTACTGTCAGCATATCAAAGATCCGCTAGGCTGGTTCTCATCAGTTAACAGAATAGAGACTTTGTGGTTTTAAGTTTTAACGATTAAAAATTTGCTTTAAATGGGAACTTCGGAGGAGAAGGTGGTAGCTGTGATCATGGTTGGTGGGCCCACAAAAGGTCTGTTAACTATTTTTGCTATTTTAGATATTATTGTTCTTCATCTGTATCCTAATGGAAAATTATACGTAGGTACTCGTTTTCGGCCGCTTTCTTTTAATACACCAAAGCCGCTGTTCCCTTTAGCTGGTCACCCTATGATTCACCACCCGATTTCTGCTTGCAAAAAAGTATGTTCCTCTACTGAGTTAATTTACTGTCTTTCTCCTTCCTTCTTCAACTGTATCCACCGTAACACTAAAACCGGTAGCAGGTAGGTTTAGTCGTTATTTATTGTATACAGTGGCGGACCTACTATTTTGTGCTACAAGTACATAACTTTAGTTGTAAAATAGTTGTTGTCACGTGGGTTCAAATAAAATATTTATACAAAATTTATGCAACTTTAATCATAATTTATACATATACACAATATTATTTTTTGATGAAGCGGGTTCAGTTGAATCCGCTTGCCACCATGTGCGTCCGCCACTGATTTTTTAGTGGTTAAGGTTCAGTTACTTTGATACGGCAATAATAGTTTTGTAATTTTGCTGTTGTAGTGAGTAAAGCTCAATGACCACCTTAAATTTAATCCCTCGAGTTCTATATCAATCAATTAACTATATCTCAAGCACTAACTAGTTTGATTTGGTTGTATATATCATATTTGTATAAAAGGGCACTCCGGTGCACAAAGCATCCCGCGCTCACGCAAGGTCCCGTACCCCAAGGGGTGTTATGTAGGCAACCTACCCTGATGCAAGCATCGTGACTGATTCCACCTATAGGTCACATCGGCATATTCCGTTTTTTTAAGATGTAAAGATGTATCATAATTTGACTATATTCTTAGGTTGACTATCAACCTACCACAACCCTGTTTTATCCGGGATTGGAATCTGCAAAGATCAGGAATTCAACATACTTACAAAAATAGGAAGTGAAAAAGATAAAGCCTTTTTTCCACTTTATGGTGTTACCTTGATTCTTGATTAGCTTTTATTTGTTTGATAAGATGATTCATGATTAATTTTAGCATTGATCTGTGTAATTTAGATTAAAGACTTTTCTGCGTTTGCTTCAAGTCCACCTACTAGGCTATGATGTGAAAATTATTGTACAGTGGTTTATGACAGAAACCTGAATGTCTGTATTGCAGATGCCCAACTTGGCACAAATTTTTCTCATTGGATTTTACGAGGAGCGGGACTTTGCCTTATATGTCTCTTCAATATCTAATGAGCTTAAAGTCCCTGTCAGGTGAACTAGGGCATTGGTCTCACTTGATAGTGTGCTGTTTGATTGAGCCAATTTTCTATATTCTGTTGAGAATTCTTTTAGACTGAGGTTATCCTGTTGGTTTTAAACATGACTCTTTGTCAATGGTTCTTTAGATATCTGAAGGAAGATAAACCTCACGGGTCTGCTGGTGGCCTTTATTATTTCAGAAATTTGATCATGGAGGAACTTCCGGTACGTCCAACAGAATTGTTGTAGCTTTATTAATTAGACATTGTATGTGATGAACTGATCAGGAACACATTGTATGTGCTGATCTGCAATCCTGCATCTGCCCTCTCCTCTTCCGCTCATGGCCAGAAAGAATTTCAATGAACATGTCCTATTTATGGTCGTGCCATTCCTTTTTGCATACCAGACTGAGTAGTACATTTTGACAAACAATTGGTAAAAGAAGGCATTAAAATTGTGCAAACATCCTGTCGCACCTCCTTTTTAACACACCCGAAGGTGATATAATGGAGTTTTTTCCAATTATAGTGACAATCAAAACGGGATTATTTATTAGATTCAGAGTCGCCACTTGGGATAATTTATGGTGTCCCAAGTCACCGGTTTAGAATCCCGAATCGAGGAAAGATTTGACTCTGTTTATGTCTGCGAACACAAAAATTCGGGTAAGGAATTCTGTTAACCCGGGAGAAGGTGTTAGGCACTCCCGAGTTCCGTGGTTTTAGCACGGTCGCTTTGATCATACTTGGCTTATTAAAATTATTTAATTACTGATTTTAGAACCTATGTGCATTTACCCTTCACCGCTTTTTAATTAAGAAAATTATCTTGAAACGGGTCACGCGTACGTGTGCCTATTTGTTTGGCGCGTCAAAAATCATGTCACGCGAACGTGTTCACAATTAATAGCGCTTTATTATTATTAAGAAAAGTTTGGCCAAAGTTGCGCGAACGCATACTCCAGTTTTGTTTTTAGAAATCATAATCATGTTACGCGAACGTATACACAGTCACGATGATAGACTAAGTCGTGTCTAAAGCATTTTCTACGAATATTTATTTTTAAGTCGTACTCGTGTCACGCGAACGTGTACATAACTACGTTAATTTGATTAACTAAGGGTGTGCCTAAAAGCATATCAACTATGTGAATTATCACATTTCACACATATGATAAAAGGAACAATAGACTCTGTCTCGGCTAACATGCATACAATCTGCATCTGCTATTCATTCCCTAATTGAATAAAGTGCCAACCTACTCATTTTTTTTCATGTGCAATAAAAATATACACATATCCGAAAGCATAGAAAGTAATCAACATTCAGGAAAAGATTAGTTAAAACATAGAACAAGGTCTGGATTGAGGTAAACAAACCTTTTGGATACATCCAGGAAGAAGATCAATGAGATAATTTCGAGCATAATTTAGAGGACAGTCTAAAGCGGCGCAAATGGATATAGATATTAATCCTGCCACACCGGAATCTTTGAAAGCTGAAAATTTTTTATAAGAATTTCTGTCGATGCGATGTACAAAGAAATCCGGCAACTACGATCTTTTGGAGTGAAAATCAAATCAGACCCTTGAACCGAGTGGAACCCGATGATGGTAACCTCTACAACGACCCTTACATCACGGCATCGAATAGCGCGGAATCCCAAAATGATTTTGAAAATTGGATGGAATTAGCTTTTCGTTGGTGTTTTGTAGTATTAAAAGGTGGTTTGGTAGATTGATATAAAGAACAGATGGAAAAGAAAAAAGGCGTGATGAAGCTAAGGTCCAAAGAAAAGTATTATCTCTTGTTTATGTTCTGCCGCTGCTAGCTTAGAGTTCTAGGTCTAGGAATTGAAAACTTGGGGTAGGATTTCTATAATTGGGTATTTTATATGGAGGTGGGAAAGATGATGACCATTGGATTAGAATGAAATAGATGGCTAGGATTAAATCTTGCACTTAAGTGGGCTAATGGGTTTGGAAGAATGGGCTAAGGGTAATTGGGTTGGACCATGTCTTTTTGGATTTTTTTTTTTTTTCTTCATTTCTTTTCTTTATTCTAAAGATGAATTAAAAATAGCTTTAAAAAGATACTAGTATATTTAAGATAATAAAAATGTTTAGAGAAGACAAATAATTACTATATTAATGGCATTTAAATACTACTCAATATATACTAAAATGTAAAATATTATTTGAACTTTTTCTTCTTATCTTTTTTTTTTTTGGAAAATAAAATGTCAAGACTATTTTTGTATTTTTTTTCAAAAATAAAACTAACTAGACAAAATATCAACTAGCTAGAATAAGGGAAAATATTTTTTGTAATTTTTTTTAGATAAAATAAGGTAAAGAGAGCGATTCTAAACCTAAACTAAATATTTATGCTAAAATATAAAAAATCTTGGGGAGGGTCAAAAATCACATGTTTACGCATCCCATGGTGCATGGATACGTTTATCATGTTATTTGTCTTCTGTTAGCATTCTCTATTGGCCCTTGGTATCCTTTTTTATTTTTTGTTTCTTTAACGGGCAGTCTCATATTTTTCTGCTAAACTGCGACGTGTGCTGCAATTTTCCACTGCCAGAGATGCTTGGTAAGTATGCACTAGTTTCACAGTTGTACCACCACCCCCCTTAAAAATTAAAATGAAGATAGAGGTCAGTCAAGCTCTTTCTTTTCCAAAAATTTATTTGTAATTGTCAGGCTCTCTATAGTTTCAGCTCAAATATTTGACAATTCTCAATGCAGTTGCCCATAGAAGATATGGTGGAATGGGTACATTGCTAGTTATCAAGGTAAAGTTCTAAGCTGAAGACTGCTGCTTACTTTCTTGACTTAGATCAGCCTCTTATCATATTTGTGCATACACAGGTTTCGGCTGAATCAGCCAACCAGTTTGGAGAGTTGGTTGCGGATCCTGTTACTAAAGAATTGTTGCATTACACAGAGAAACCCGAGACATTTGTACGTGTTATTACTAAATGTCTATTTAGGTTGTTGAAGTACTGATGTTTGCTGGGGTGCAAACTAGATTTTATACTTCATTTCTTAATGCCTTTCCTTATATACATTTCATAAAATGCAGGTAAGTGATCTGATAAATTGCGGGGTTTATGTCTTTACCCCAGAAATATTTAGTGCCATCCAGGACATATCCTTAAACAGAGAAGATAGAGGTAATTTATCCAATAGTGTTCCTTTATCCATTTGGTTTTACCACAAAATGCTTAACATTTATGTTTCTTCATGCATTTTTAAGAATGTTGATTACTGTGTTTCCCTAATCCTTACCACATAATACCAGCTAATTTTTTTTAGATAGGATAAATGCTCCTTAGTCCTTACCATGCTGTGGAGAATAGATGAACATTTCTGCATAGCTGACGTGCCTTACATCTTTCACTACTGCTATCTTAGAAAAATTGTAGATCTTATGCAGTGGTGCAAGAACCTCACAGATATTTTTAAGAATGTTGATAGCTGTGTTTCCCTAATCCTTACCACATAATACCAGCTAATTTTCTCCTTACCATGCTGTGGAGAATAGATGAACATTTCTGCATAGCTGACGTGCCTTACGTCTTTCACTACTGCTATACAACAACAACAACTATCCAGTAAAATCCCACATAGTGGGGTCTGGGGAGGGAATGTGTACGCAGACCTTACCCCTGTCCCGATAGGGCAGAGAGGTTGTTTCCGGTAGTCCCTCGGCTCAGAAAGACCGAAATAAAAAACAATAAAAGAGAATCCATTAGTAACTCCAACAGAAACCGTTATAAACTGCAAGCCATCTAAGATCAACCCTAATCCAACCCCGCCTCACCCCGGTATGAAGTAAGGAAAGCTCTACTACCCCTATCCTACAACCCTAATGCTTGACCTCCAGGCCTTCCTATCAAAGGCCGTGTCCTTGGAAATCTTTCATTACTGCTATCTTAGAAAAATTGTAGATCCTATGCTGTGGTGCAAGAACCTCACAGATCAAATACATCCTAAGCCCTTCCCAGACTACATGCCAAAAAAGAGTGCGGGATGATAGTGTGGTACTGTATAGGGATCTATTTACCATTATAAATCCAATTTGACGACGGTTCTCTCAGCAACTAGTTCTGATTACTATCTATTTACACGCCATTCGGTGTAAGTTCATTAGTATTATTCAGGTTGTGAGATGGGATAAGTTTATTATTTTTTCTTAAATTTTTTTCCTAGTATAATGGGTTTGGGATATAACCTTTGCTTCATTTGTGTTGGTTCTTCTCTTATTTCAGCTACCCTGCCTCATTTTTCCAGCTTTGAAGCTCTCCAGCTTGCGACAAGGTGATTTAAGTGTTAATTGACTTTCTGACCTCTCAATCATGCATATCAGCATGGGTTTTGTGTTGTAGCCTAATTAATCATGAAATAAGAAAAGGTCTAATAGAGCTTCAATATATCAAACCTTGGTCCTACTTTCACCCATTTAAGTGTGTCATTTTCTTTTGAGAATATATATTGTTACTGTCTACTGAGTCATAACTCATAACCATGTTTTACATTTCAAAGTCATAATAACCCTGTATTTATTGGCTTTCTTGAGGCATTCTTTTGTTTGTGAATTTGCTGCTACTTGATCCCATGTACCTTTTCCTGATATTTCTTTTAAGGTTCTGGCATTGCACTATTCTAGTATTACACTGAGAATTTTAAACTTTTTGATATTATTAACTAAAAGTACCAAGATGGTAAAAATGAGTACATGAAAACAAAAAGATACGTATGAGCAGCGTATTACATGTTCCGTCCTAACAACTCCAGAACCTCCATATATTGCTCCATAATTTCCAGCATACTACTCTTACACCAAAAGTACAGGTTTATGCAAACACTTGCTTTTTAATTCTAGAGGTGTCGTTCCTTTTGCCTTCAAAACAAATCTTGTTACTTTCCCTCCATATGGTCCAAAATATGCACATAAGGGATATTACTCCAGAGCTGCTGCTGATTCTCATCTATCCTTTGGCTCTTCCAACTTATCAATAAGCTTCTAACATTGTTGGGCATCACCTATGAAACACCACAGATATCCAGAAAGAGGTCACACCACTGTTTAAAGCGAGAGTTTTAGCTTATTTTTTTTAGACTGGACACGAAGTCTGCATTTTTAGGATGCATTTTTTACTGTTGCGTGGAGTCCATTAGTAGTCACTCCACTTTTATAACCACTACCACCAACACCAACAACAATATATCCAATGTAATCCTTGTACGCAGACCTTACCCCTACATTGTGAAGATAGTGAGACTGTTTCAGATTAGACCCTCGGCTCATAGAAACAATGATCACAACATTTTAAAAAAAAGAAATACAAAAGTGTAGAAGCCATAGAAAAAGGATGCATAGTAAATCAAGTAGTAGTAGAAGTCTAAGGATAAGAAAATAAGAGAATAATGCTAAAGCTACTGGTCTGGAAAAGATATGCTCGGCTACTACTAGCTTTTTACTCTAATTCTCGATCTCCACACCCTACTATCAAGGGTCTTGTCCTTGACAAGCTGAAGATGTGTCATGTCCTTCTTAATTACCTCTTCCCAATACTTCTTCAACCTACCTCTCCTTATACCCACCATCGTCAACCTCTCACACCTCCTCACTGGGGCATCTGTGCATCTCCTCTTCACATGCCCGAACCATCCAGCCTCGTCTCTCACATCTTATCCACCACAGAAGCCACTCCAACCTTATCCCGAATATCTTTATTCCTAATCATATCTCTCCTAATATGCCTATAAATCCATCTCAGCATCCCCATTTTTGCTACTTTCATCTTCTGGACATGAAGTTCTTGACCGACCAACAATTCACCCCATACAACACAGTCGATCTAACGACCACTCTGTAGAACTTGTCTTTTCTTGGTGGCACATTCTTATCACTCAAGATACTAGATGCAAGCCTCCATTTCAGCTACGTGGCTCCAATATGATGTGTGACATCCTCGTCGATATTCCCATTACCTTGAATTATCGACCCAAGATACTTGAAATTTTCTCTCTTGAGGATGACTTATGTATCAAGCCTCACTTCCACATCAGCCTCATGAGTTCCGTCACTGAACTTGCACTCCAAGTATTCTGTCTTAGCCTCGCTTAAACTGAAACCTTTAGACTCCAGGGTTTGTCTCCAAACCTCTAGCCTATCGTTGACTCTGCTTCGTGACTTGTCAATCAGTACTATGTCATCCGCAAATAACATGCACCATGACACTTCCTCCTGGATGTGTAGTGTTAGTTCATCCATCACCAAGGCAAATCACTTTCATAACCACCATGAGTTTTTTTCTAACAAATTTATTAACATTTGGTTGTCTATTGTCATAAGATTATGCAATATAGTTAGGTCAACGACAGTCTTATCAAAGGCGAAAAGCGCAAGAAAGCTCTAAGGTTCGTGGGGGCGTTAAGCAAAAAGCGGAAATAAAGCGTGGACTTTAATGAAAAAAGGAGCAAATGGAGAAAAAATACAAATATGTTTGTGTAGTCCAGGACTAATAATTATAAGCATGAATAACAAACAGATGGGCAAAAAAATTGAGAAAAAAAATTTGTAATAAAGTGAAATATCAATTGTTTAGTGTCGCCTCCTCGGGATTACACTCATTAGCAAGGAAAAGCATGCCTTAGTGACTTGATGACAACATTGAAGCGCCCGCTAAGCGAGGCGAATTGTTTAACATGTTTTGCGCCTCGCTTCAAGGTTTAAGCGTGCCTTTGACTACACTGGTCAATGGTTAGGATTGCACCCACTGACTTCTCTCTATATTGAGCCGTCAAAGTGGTGTTAAAAGACATTTTACTTCTATTAATTGTGTTCTCCACTTACCTTTTCAATAGGTCCCTTCCTACAGATTTTGTTAGGTTGGATCAGGACATTTTATCACCTCTTGCTGGAAAGAAGAAACTGTACACATATGAGACCATGGACTTCTGGGAACAGATCAAGACTCCAGCGTATGGTTGTCGTTATCATTACTTGTTACTTTTCTTATGTGCGGAAATGTTGACCACCATGACGATGTGTGTGTGTAACTTTTCAGGATGTCTTTGAAGTGTTCTGCTTTGTATCTCGCACAATTCCGGTATACCACTGCCCATCTACTCGCTAGCGGAGATGGCACGAACAATGCCACAATTGTTGGGGATGTTTACATTCATCCATCAGCCAGAGTACACTCAACTGCAAAGGTAGTTCCATCTTCTGTTTTAAGGTCATTCTTGCACTAGGGCCTTTTCAGCAAAAAACAATTTGTCAAAGAGTCAAACTACATTTTTGCCCTACCTTGTGTTCAAATGTCTTTTCTAGTTCAGTACTGGGTCGGAGACTTCAGAAATTTCTGATTCACTAACACTTATATGAGGTGTTATGTGCGGAGCTAAGATACAATTTGTTAAAATTTAAGCGCGACATCGCAACATCTTCCCCTTATTTAAGTTAGCACTTCTATCTATACAAAGCAGATGTGTTGATTGACAATTATTTGATAAGAATAATGTATAGCTCTTGTGGATCTTTTACCATGGAGAATATTGAAGAACTATTTAACGAAAAATATTAAAATTCCTTTGCCCCCAAGGGCATGGCCTACAACCTAAAGCCAAGTTCGAATTCAAGCAAAGTCAACACTGGAATTCTTCTATCTGCCTAAACCTTGGTAGGTAGAGCTACCCAATATATGTGCTGGTATGAATGGGTTTTAGTTGAGATGGGTTTGGGCTGACTCATAACAAATCCTATGTGTTCAGTATGCTTTATGTAGAGGAGTTTAATGGAGTATCTAGGTTACTAACCCTTGTAATCCCTGGAATTGTAACAACAAATAATGGATCAACTTGATCGTTCTAGTACTTTCTAAAAAGCTTATGTTTTTGGTGGTATCGGTTTGAACTCCCCAATATTACATAGCTAGTTGTTACTGCATGTCTGACTTGCTCTTTTCATCTTGGTTTATCTCAAATGAGACTGTTTACTTAAGGAGTTGTGGTTTGGAGATTGTTGAAGCTTGTTGTTTTTCTTTGTTTTCGCTGAATTCGTATGTTCTTGGACAAACAGATTGGCCCGAATGTTTCAATATCAGCAAATGTTCGAGTCGCTGCTGGTGCAAGACTTATCAGCTGCATCATTTTAGATGACGTAGAAATCAAGGTATCATGTAAAAAGAAATTAGCGATGCAGTGAAACAAAAATGTCACATATAACTGGATATTTTCTTAACTTGCAGGAAAATGCAGTCGTCATGCATGCTATAGTGGGATGGAAATCATCCATTGGGAAATGGTCTCGTGTACAGGTAATTCAGAAAATTGGGGAAGAGTCTAGTATCCAGGCTATATCACTGGAACTAACTCATAGCTTTGATTTGTTCCCAAAGATCATTAGTTAGTTTTCGTCAACAATCTTTTCTCCATTTTCTGCTAAGTGGTCCTTAAATACGGCTCTGTCACTTCCACAAGATTCTCAATGCAAGACTTGCTGGACTATCAGAAAATCTCTCAATTCTTTCTGGTGATCCAATCATTTTGTTGGTCAATTATGCATATAACTATTTCATTGTTCTCTTTGTTTAGTGTCATATCTTAGCGTGCATTTGTGCTATGGAATTGCTAGGAAGACGCAGCTTCTTTATATTATAGCCTAAGCTGGCAACTTTTATAAGTCGTTCCGACTATTGGTGCACTGCTATTGCCTATGATGAAAGAGTAGTAGTGGATCTCCTATCTGATCCTTTCTGTTAAAGATATAATTACGTAAATAAAAGTGTGCTCTCTCTAACAAGTTACGTATTTAGATGAGATTGTCGCATACTTCAACATGGTATCAAAGCAGTCAGAGGTCGTGAGTTAAGAGTCTTACTGCCACCCATTATCTTAAAACAAGAAGGAAATTCCACGTGCTTAGCCAATGAAAAAGAATTAGATCCACATGTGGAGGGACGTGTTGAAGATATATTTAAGTAAAAGTAAATAAAATGTGCTCTCTTTAACAGCTTAAATTTTTAGATGAGATGGTCACACACTTCACCGTATAAAAAGAAAAAAATTAGTGGTATAGGGGTCCTTACTAAGACATAGCTTATGCTGAATCTGTATGTTTGACTTGAGAATTTTGTACTGATTCAGGCCGAAGGAGATTACATCTCAAAACTTGGGGTTACAATTCTCGGTACTAATTTGACTTTAGCTATATTTGTAACTCATTTTCTTCTTGCTTTGCTAATTTGATATTATTTTATCGTCATCGATGTTGCAGGAGAAACGGTGACTGTTGAAGATGAAGTCGTCGTGATTAACAGCATCGTCCTTCCAAATAACACACTTAATTTAAGTGTACAGGAAGAGATTATTCTGTAAATTTTCGATGTTAATTATTATGTCCAATTCATGTGAGTTAAAAAACTCCATGAGTGTTTTCTTATCATAGTATTTTTGGTTGCAGGCCGATTTTGTTTTCTCCTGATTCTATAACAGTTTACTTTCTTTTCTACATTTTCAGTTAAAGATTTTTCTTCATTATTCCTAGAAATGGCTGTTTGTCCCAAAAGTTTCCGAACACTTTTTGAGCAAATCAATCAAAGTAAATCAAGGGTAAATCGTAATCGAAGATAATAAGACCTTAGGATATATGATATGTTCGTTCGTTTTCGGTCTCAGTATATGAAAGAGATTCAAAGATCAAGAGAGTGATTTAGAGTGATTTAGAGAGAGAGAGAGCGAAAAGATAGAGAGATCAAGAGAAGTTCAATCATCCTTTTTTCTTTTACAATGCTAGGATCCCCTTTATATATTAAGGGACCCTCCTATCTATATCAAAATAAATAGAAACTAAATACATATCCTCGAAGGGACGACGAAACTTGTGGTGTCGCTTCTCCTAATGCCACCAAATCGTACCTCCACCTTGGTTAATGTGCGCTTGACGGTTATCCATGCCGATGCAGAGACGTGGTTGGTCAAATTCGACCCCATACAGTTAGTCCCTCCGTTCGTCGGGGTCGCAGCGAGGTGTGTCCACAATGGACGGAATCACTTCGTTAAAAAGTAGTAACGTAGCAGGTGGGGGACAGCACTCGCGACTGCTGAAATGCTGACGCGCAATTCCTTTATTTTGGTGATGTCAGCACTCGCATGCGTCATCATTACGCATGTTCCCGAGGTAACACAAAAGGCACTCTGACATTAGGTTTCCCGCGCCGATTCGAAACATTTCTCTTCGATTTTAGCGCCACCCAACCCTATAAATAGGGGGAGGGTTTATCCTGAAACAAGTTTTGATCATTTGCGAGAGATATTCTGTTTACTCGAGTAGCATTTTCGTTCTCCGGCTTTTCTTCGTGGTCGGAAAATTCTCTTTCCTCCGTTGTGTTACGTACATTTCCTTCTTGAACGGGAACCATGGTCAAATCTCGGCGGGATAATCCGAGGGTTACTGATATTAATCCATCAAATATGCCGCCTCCCTCTGGCGGTGGTGAGAGAGAAGAAGAGGAAGATAGTAGTCCCCTCACAGTGGATACTCTGCTACCAAAGAACCTTCTATCTCGGAGCGACTTCAACAAATATTCACATGCGCAACCATCGGAACACTTCGAATTGTTACAAGATCATTTAGATGATCTTCGCGAGACTTACGGCATACCTGCTCACGTGGAGATAGTTCCAGCGGGGGCGGATCATGTAGACGTGCATAGACCGGGATATTGCACCTTTTACGAATACCCATTCGTGATTGGCTACGGTCTCCCCATTTTCCCTTTGGCGGAGGAACTCTGCCACTTTTACAACGTATGCCCATCTCAGCTTACGCCGTACACCCTAAAAATATGTCGGATACTGTCCAAATATGCGGAGCTGGTCGGGTGCGAGGTCTCTGTCCACCATCTTCTGCAATTATTCAGTGCCGGCTACCTGAGAGGAACCATGCCACACTTGAGAAGCCGTGGTACAAAGGTGTTGGTGGTCAAGACCAATGACTGACCTAGCCGCGGATTTTGGCGTAGGTATTTCTATGTTAGGACCAAACACCTGGCCTCTAACCCTGCCGGATTCCCAGAAAAGTGGAATTCGAAACGTAAGTGTCTCTATTTGCTGAACTCCTCGCTACTTGTGACTTGTCACGCTTCTAACTTTTTCCTGCTGCAGCCATAGCTCACACACCTTGGCTCATTACCGGCATTAGGAGATGGGTCACTGACTTGTTGCCGTATGCGGAAAGGACCCGCACATGGCCCGCTTTTCTCCAGCATTACGGCCCCGTGACCCCTTCAGGTAGATTTTAGGCTTCGTTTAACGGGTTTTGCGAATTTCACTGGCTGGTTGACCTTTATGGCGACAGGACGAGCTGCTCCTAGGAAAAGGGCGGTGGTACCGACTTCTACCTGGTACGGTGCCGCTTCGGATACTCAGGAGATACTCTGCACATCCGTCCGAGGAGGCGTTACTATGTGATCAAGCCCAACTCTAATCCTAAAAAGGATAAGCGGTCGTTGCAAATATAATCCGGTTTACAAGTCCGGAGTCGAATCCCACAGAGAACTAAGGCTTAGTTGTATTTGTTTAATACCACTAAGACGACAAGATTGAAAATAAATAAACAGCTGAAAACTAACTATGCTTGAATTGTAAACAATTTGAATAAAGTTCTAAGGTAATGGTTTCCCCCGTTGTTAATTTCCTTGGTTGTATATTTCTTATAGCTGTGACTTAGTTGCCTCTATCAATCATGAACTCTCCAGCTACCATAAATCTCTCTCAAGCAATTATGATAATTTACTAGACGCACTCTCTCAAGCTACGCTAGCTAGATTCACATTACAGTTCACTTAGATTGCACCCGAGGTATCGTTATCTCTAATCCAACCTCTAAACCCTCGGTTATGACTCTCGTCTATACTCCGGGAGTGATGTTGTTCAAACAACTACCTAAATATGCACTCTCTCTCAAGCAGATACATAATAAATAGGAACGGATAATTGAGGATCCTTTCAATTAACGACAACCAAAACGTAGTTGAACAAATAGAGTTAAACAACACACTCAAAACTATATTACTATAACAACCAATTCATCCCCAACGGGTTTCACCAAAACCTTAGATAACAAATTAGCTATTCATAAGAGTATATAAAACTACAATACTAAAAATCATAACCAACAATGAAAAATAGGAAGAAGAAGGAAAAACTTGTTGAAGAATTCCCCGCCTTGCTCTCAATGTGTTCTTGCCTCCTTAGGTCAAATATGTATCAAAAATATGTCTCCTTCTCAAAAATACTGTTTTTCCATATATATATACCATTTAGGGTCGGGCCCAAACAATTATACCTTCTCCTACGCAAAAAAGGACAATATTTCACGCCTGGACCGCGGCCAACCGCGGTGGACCGCGGCCAACTGCGGAAGGCACTGCCTCAAATCGCGGCGCGGACCGCGGTGCCAATCGCCGAACACAATCCTGGCTTAGATCCTTGAGCTTTTACTCAGACTTCAAAGCTTCAAATCACTTAAATTCATTCCATAACATCTATATAGCTTAGAATCACACCTACAAGGCATAAAACACACAATTAGTACAAAACACTAGCGATTAAAGCACAACCTCAACTAAAGTGCAGTAAATTAGAGCGTAATAATCAACTAAAATACGTAATTATAGCCTATCATCACTCCCTTTGCAGGGAGGCACGTCGATGGAAACGGTTGTGAGAGAGTCGGCATCGTTGGTACCAGCTCCGCAGCCTTCAAATGAATCTCCTGGGGGCGAAGAACCGGTGGAGAGGAAAAGGAGGAGGCTTGTGACGGGCAAGGCGGTGGCTACAGAAGACGAAAGGAGTAGCGCGCCTCAACAAATGCCCAGGACCGTATTCATGGCCGATGCCATCCGTTCTGGGAGGTCGGCCTAACATGAGAGTGCCGTTGCTGGTGTTAGCTCGGCATGTGCCGCTGAGGGTGGTTCGACGACCAACATCGACGGAGTTGGCGGAGATGTCGATGGATCAGACTCCGAGATAGCCCCCAAGGACGTGGATGAGCTTGTGAAAGGTCTTACGCATGTGGAGATGACGGCGGACAGATCTGACCGTCGAATTATGTTCCCGGGGGGTTACAATTTACGGCTGAACAACGAACAGGCCGCATCGAAACTTACTTTGCTATGCGCTTCCCCTGAAAGTGAGACGCACAGGGCCGTCAGTGATGCGGACTTGTCTCGAAGGGTCGCCGGCATGATTTTACAGGTAACCCTTTAATTATTATTCTTTGCTTATCGTACGGTTGGCTCGATGTGTGCTAATTTTCGACGTCCTTTTCAGAACCTCATTTTGGAGGTGGAGCGGAGGCATCGTGAGCAGAAAAAGGCGATCATATTTAGCAAGATGGTCAAGAGATACCAATGGTACCGCTCCAAACATCGAGTGGCGGCAGACCTTTTCCAGCAAGATCCCGAATTTTGGGTGCTCCGTGAAGGTCTTGAGCAGAGAGAGGCCCGGCTAAAACGTAGGGAGGCCGAATTGGAGAAGGCGGAGGATGAGCTGGTGAGAGCCGTAGCTCGTAGTAGCGAGTTGGAAGCACTTCTCAAGGCAAGAGATGATGAGCTTGAAATGACCCGGGGGTGGCGGCGGAAAATGCCGATCTGCAACATAGGGTGGCGGATTTGACCGCTGAAGGTCGCTCGCGGGGTTAAATGTAAATATACTACACTCTGGAGGACATCGACCGTCTATATTCCGACCCTTGGTATAATGAGGTTTATTGCCCGGGAGGCGACGTGCAGGGTGGCGAGGAGCCTTGAACTTGTACATGTGTTGCTTTCTTCTTTTTCTTTTTGGAATGTAATGGGGCCCTTTCGCGGGGTTAAATGTAAATATATTTTTGCTGTGATATATAAACTTTAATTTGGTCGTTTTTCTTTTCCGATCATTTTTTTTGTTTCTTTTCTTCCATCCCTTTTTTGTTTAAGACCTCGTCGTGGCTCGAGTGGGTTCGAAATGATTTCGATGGCTTTAGCCAATAGGATGTTACTTTGACTGTCGTCGAAGTGTTATCCGTCGCGGTCGAACTGGGTCGAACCTTAATGACGATGGCCTTAGCCAGTAGGACATTACTTCGACTGTCGTCGGAGTGTTGTCCTTCGTGGTCGATCTGGGTCGAACCTTAATGGCGATGGCCTTAGCCAGTAGGACATTACTCCGACTGTCGTCGGAGTGTTGTCCGTCGTGGTCGATCTGAGTCGAACCTTAATGGCGATGGCCTTAGCTAGTAGGACATTACTTCGACTGTTTTCGGAGTGTGATCCATTGTGGTCGAGCTGGGTCGAACCTTAATGGCGAAGGCCTTAGCCGTTTGCATAATGGAGGCAGTGGCCTTGGCTGTTTGCATAATGGAGAAAATTTTGTACAATGGAGAATTCCGTAAAATGTAGAGTTTTGCCCATACAATGGAGATTTGATTAGTGTAGTCCCTTTATTATATCGGCCAAGAGACCGTATCGACTGGCCGATGTGATACACCTGTTCTCAGATACCTCCAGGTATCCCCTCCGTCGCCTCGTTAAAAACCTTCCTGAGAAAACCCAATTGGGACAAAACTCGGGTAAGGAAAAAAGAGTACGACTGGGGAGACGCCTTTCAGAAGTGGAAGTATTTGAGGTGGGCGATGTTCTAGTTGTTTTGGAGTGTTTTTCCCTCCATTGTTTCTAACTGGAATGCTCCTTTGTTCGCTACTGCTGTGATTTTATATGGTCCGTCCCAGTTGGTACCAAATTTTCCTTCACTCAGGTCTTTTGACGCTAATATTTTGGCTTTGAGGACGTAATTGCCCACTTTGAGTGGTCTTATTTTGGCTTTCTTATTGTAATACCTTTCAGCCTGCTATTTTTGGGTCGTCATCCTTATGTGGGCCATGTCCCTTCATTTTTCGGCTTCGTCCAGGTCCTGAAATCTGTTTTTGTCGTTCTCTGCCCCGCTGCTATATGAATATCTCAGGCTCGACTCCTCGATTTCAATGGGTATGACTGCGTCGGTTCCGTAGACCAACGAATACGGCATTTCTCCTGTGCTGGATTTGGGCGTGGTCCGATACGCCCACAACACTTCTGGTAGTAACTCTGGCCATATCCCTTTAGCTTCCTCGAGTTTCTTTTTCAATATGTTTAATATTGTTTTGTTGGAGGACTCGGCTTGGCCGTTGGCGGTGGGATGATATGGAGTGGAGAGTATTCGCTTAATGTGCCATTTCTCGAAGCACTCAGTTGTCTTTTTACCGATGAACTGGGGGCCGTTGTCGCAACTGATTTCTTTAGGGATGCCGAAGCAGCATATGATGTTTTTCCATATAAAGGCGATGACTTTCTGCTAGCGTATCTGTGCATACGCACCTGCTTCCACCCACTTGGAAAAGTAATCAGTCAAAACTAGAAGAAACCGTACCTTTCTTTGTCCTGCTGGTAGGGGACCGATTATATCCATTCCCCACTTGATGAAGGGCCAAGGCGAGGTGACTGAGTGGAGAAGCTCTCCTGGTTGGTGTATCATGGGGGCGTACCTTTGGCACTACTCGCACCTGCGGACGTATTCTGCTGCCTCTTTTTTCATAGCGGGCCAGTAATAACCGGCTCGGATGATGCAGCGGACGAGGGCACAATTACTTGTATGAGCGCCACAATGGCCTTCATGCACCTCTTCTAATACTTGTATCGTTTGGTGCGGCCCAAGGCACTTAGCGAGGGGTCCACCAAACGTCCTTTTGTAGAGATCATGATTTATCATGCTGTATCGGGCAGCTTGTACACGGAGTTTTTTGGCTTCTTTCTTGTCGCGTGGGAGCGTCCTATCCTGGAGGTAGGATACAAACTGGTTGCGCCAGTCCTAAGTAAGGTTTAAAGAGAGTACCTCAACGTGATCGATGGCCGAATGGAGGAGGGTGACTGCACTTCCCTTGCTGATATTCTTGGTGGCCGCGGCTAGTTTTGCTAAGCTATCTGCCTCGACATTTTGTGCCCTGGGGATTTGTTCGAGGGGGCATTCGTCGAATTCAGGCATCAGCTTGAGGATTTCCGATTGGTATTTTTGTAGCCTCTATTCTCTAACTTGGTAAGTCCCGGTGACTTGATTTACTATGGGTTGAGAGTCGTAGTGGAGGATGAGTCGTCAGGCCCCGTATTTGATGGCTAACTTCATACCTGCAATCGCAACCTCATACTCGGCCTTATTGTTAGTCATCTTGGGGCATCGTATGGACTGACGAATTATTTCGCCCGTGGGGACTTCGAGGATGAGTCCTAGTCCCAATCTCGAGGCATTAGCGGTGCCATCAGTGTAGAAAGTCCAGGGGTCGGTGTTAGGGGAGGCGCGGAGGGCCTCCAGTTCCGCCTCTAGCAGTATCTCTGCGCTGAAGTGGGTGATAAAGTCAGCAAGTACCTGTGATTTAATGGCGGTTCTTGGGTAAGGGATATGTCGTGCTCGCTGAGCTCTATGGCCCACCTAGCGAGCCTACCCGAGAGTTCGGGCTTATGTAGGATGCTTCTCAGGGGGAATGTCGTTATTACTTTTATGGGGTGGCACTGAAAATAGGGTCTAAGCTTTCGTGAAGCTACGACCAGTGCTAAAGCTAACTTCTCGAGATGTGGATACCATGTTTCAGCATCCACTAAGGTTTTTCTGATATAGTAAATAGGAGATTTCGTACCTTTGTTTTCGCGGACCAAGACTGCGCTGACAGCTACTTCGGATACGGCCAGATATACTAGCAGACTCTCGCCCGGGTTTGCTTTGACCAGCAACGGCGGCGAAGATAGGTAGGCTTTTAATTTTCGCAGGGCCTCGATGTATTCCTCGTTCCACTATAACCCATGATCTTTTCTCAGTACGCTGAAAAACTTATGACATCTGTCGGAGGACCGTGAGATGAACCTTGATAGGGAGGCTATTCGCCCCGTTAATTTCTGTACGTGCTTCTTGCTGTTCAAAGTCTCGGGTATTGCGTCTATTGCCTTGATCTGATCCGAGTTGACTTCGATACCTCGTTATGGTACGAGAAAACCCAGGAATTTTCCCGAGGCCACGCCGAAGGTGCACTTTTCTGGGTTTAGCTTCATCCCGTACTGTCTCAGTATCCCAAAGGCTTCTTTCAAATGATCAATGTGATCCTCCATCTTTGCCGACTTTACTAGCATGTCATCGATGTAAACCTCCTTGGTTTTGCCGAGCTGTTCCTTGAACATTTTGGTGACCAATCTCTGGTACGTTGCTCCTGCATTTTTTAGTCCGAAGGGCATTACCTTATAGCAGTACGTCCCTTGGTGGGTGTGAACACCTAATTTTTGACCATGTTTGAATTTATTCCTGCTCACTACCCACTTTTCCCTCTTTCTCCACTCACAACCCACTTTCCCTACTCACTTTCCACTTTTCCCACTCAATACTCCACTCTCCATTGTTCCCCTCTCATTTTACCCCACTTTTATACCACTCACAACCCTCACCCCTCCATAAAACTCACACACATGAGATGTTAGATCGGGGAGAGAGCTGTATACATTCTATATACACTGGAGATACACTCGAAATACAGGGACAACCATAGCTTTTTGGGACAGAGAGAATACAGAGCTTGATCTTCTTCCTAACCACTCTCATTTTCTTCCACTCTCACTTACATCATTAAGGTCAATCTCCATGTTCCTCACCCAAAAAAATCAGCAATAAAACCACCCAAAAAATCTTCATATTTCTCCATTAAAATCAGCAGCATTCTAGCCATGAAACCCACCCGAAAGCAACCTTGGAAAGGTCAAAAATCAGCTCCAAAATGCACCAAAACAAGCTGAAAATAACTCTATTTTTCTGTGAAAACAACCTCTGAAATAGCATCAAAAATCAGCTGCAAACAGCCCTGAAACCCACCTCTAACTCCACCCAAAAATGAGCTTGAAACTAAGCTCAAAACTAAGCCCCAAATAGATGTGTTACTGCTGGAAATCCAGCCCCCAAGACACCATTCAAAGTTTCCGAGTTGTGCCAAAGTTCGAGAGTTTCCGTTGAGGTCACCGGTTTGGCTAAGCTTCGGTCTTAGTTCTCGTTCATCATACTACTACAGATGTAACGGAAGAAGCTTTTGCTCCAATAAAGTTCCAACTCTTAAACATTTTTTGTCCATTTCATTCTCTTTTAACTTTGATATGTGATTAATCTGGTGTATGATTTGATGTTATGTATAATGTTTGATGATATTATCCATTTCTCACTTGTTCAATTAGTTAATGCAAGATTTTATTTTAATTTTTTAGTATATATTTTCTATTTGAATAGAACTTGTTTGCCTTTGAATTACTGATGTTTCATCTCTTATTAGATTAGTTCTTTGTAATACTAATTAGTTTATTTGATGGGCTTTTAGTAAGTGATAAAATATCAAAAGACAAATTGTCTATTTATTTGCTTGTTCGTTATTTTTGTTTGTGAGTTATTATTGAAACTTGCTAAGCACACACGCGTCAGGCTTGTTTTAATCATCGTCATGATTGTGGACACGCTCGTGTAACATAATTATGATTCCTTTAGAAATCAAGGTGTGCCATGCCAAATAAAAATGACAATTGCATGGCCCTCGTTTAATTAATTATGTACTGATCCTTAGAATTCGAGGCGTGCCATTTAGAAAATTATATGGCCCTTGCAAAGTTAAAACGCGAAGTTGCTTTAGGCGCGTATTTTAATAATTTTACCTTCCTAAACTTGGTTGCGCATTTATGTGACCCAAATTCAAATCTAAACAATATTAAAATATGTCAAGGACCGCGGGTGTATTTATGCGACGTGGTTCAAGATGTGTTTTAATAACGTTGCAATCTTCCTAAAAATGACTAAAAGCGGTTAAAGTTAAAATTTGCACATAGGTTCATAATTGTTTAAAATGAGATAATTAAGCCAAATATAACAGTTGAGTGACCGTGCTAGAACCACGGAACCTGGGAATGCCTAACACCTTCTCCCGGGTTAACATAATTCCTTACCCAAATTTCTGGTTCGCGGACTGTTAAATAAAGTCATTCTTTTCCTCGATTCGGGATTTTAAACCCGCGACTTGGGACACCATAAATCTCCCAAGTGGCGACTCTTAATCTCTTAATAACAAATCCCGTTTTGATTGTCCTTTAATTGGAAAAATGCCTTTATGCCTTTCTGAGTGTAGGTAAAAAGGAGGTGCGACAGCTCTGGCGACTCTGCTGGTGACATGAACCCAAAACTTTTGGTTCAGGGTTCAAGAATTCAAGCTTAGAATAATTGTTGTATTTAGCTTTGTTTATTATCTGATATTTTTACATGTTGGGCTCAATGTGCAAAATGATGCTTTTACCGCTTTGATATTATTTGAACTGTATATATAAACTGTTACGAAACCCTTCTCTTCTTATCTTTGGGGATGTGCTCGCTTGTCGAGACTCCCTATTCTGTTAGTGTCATACCTTTAAATAAGAAAGAGGCTCGGACAAGTTACTAAGCCGGATGATCTTTCGGGTCCCCGGTATGTAGCCCCCTCCTCGACTCGAGTTGTCCGCTCGGGTACACAGTCTAGAACAAATACCAAGGTTTGAACCTAGAGTAACTCAGCCTCATGCCAGATCCCTAGTAGGAACGTTTGTTTGCATCATGTGCATTTGACTTTGGAGGCTCAACACAGGGGTTGGGTCTGTCTAGGACAGATGTACCAAAAATAAAAATAAAAACCATCATGATGCATCTTACTTGCTACTTGTGCATTTATTTATTTCGGACTTGCATGCTGACCGGCTTTTTAATATTTGGAAAAGTTGAGAAAAGGGAAATAGCAGTATGAGGGTTAAAGAGAGTTAATCGCCTGTTTTGAAAAAAACCAATGTCCAAATAGTGTCGAAACTCTGCCGAATTTTTGAGAAAATGAAATAAAATAAAAAAGAGAAAAAGGAAAAAGAAAAAGAGAGTCTTGTTTTCAAAAATAGTTTTTTTTAGGCAAACCTCATCGGTTCCGGCCCACACTTTTCAAAAAATCCAAAAACATATTTTCCATTACTTGCTTCTTTAGAAAGTCTTTCTTTTAGATCCTAATTTTTAGAAAAATAAAAAAATATTTTCTTTTAATTTCTTCTCAAAATTAAAAAATGCAAAAATATTTTCATTCTTCTTTCAAAAATTGAAAAGAAAATTCAAGATTCAAAAAAAATATTTTTTTTTCTTTAGAAGTATTTCTTTCATAAATTCAAAATAAAAGTTCTTTAGAAGTATTTCTTTCATAAACTCAAAATAAAAGTCCAAAAATCCAAAAATATTTCATTTCTTCTGTAGAAGTTTTCTTTTGAAATTCCAGAAAAAAAGAGTCGAAGTTGAAAAAAAAAATATTTTCTTTCTTATTTAGAAGTCTTTCTTTTCAGAAATTTAAAAAAAAAACAAATCGAAATTCAAAAATATTTTTTCGTTTCTTCTTTTTAAGTCTTTCTTTCGACAAAGTCAAAAATAAAAAAAAGTGTTAGTTTATTTCTTTTATTCATCTTCCCGAACTATGCAAGATTTGATTCATGTTCCACATGATACGTAGGCAACCCACATCAGGTTCGATCACCATTAAAAAAATGAAAAAAATAAAAAATGAAAAGTGAGAAAATATTGATAATAATAGGAACTGACTGAGTCCATTCTAACATGTCTTTTGTTTTGAATTGTGAAGAAAGTTTGAGGTGGTCGGTTTGTGGTAAGCAGATAGCACAAGATTTAAGGAAAAATGATATCTGACGTCAAAGCTGTTACAAGTGCTCAAGAGACTCAGGGTCAGAGGGTTCGACAAGAGTCTACTGTGATTGAGGAAAATAGAATACTGAAACAGCAAATGACCAAAATGTGTCAAGCATGGGCCAATGGCCAGTGACAACCTAGTCATGAGTCACAATTTGCTACACAGAGCAGTGCCACTCTCCTGAGTACCACTCGTACTTGTTTGATCTTCTTGCAAACATTGAGAATCCTGCCCGAAAGATGGCACAGGAAGAAATGACCCAAAGAGTGAAAATCTTAGAACGAAGGTTGAAAAACATGCAAGGGTTGGCAGGTCAAAAGAGTGTTGCCTTCAAAGATCTATGTATGTTCCCCGATGTCCCTGGCCGCCATGCTTTAACATTCCCAAATTTGAAAAGTATGATGGATATGGAGACCCCATAGCCCACCTGAAAAGGTATTGCAATCAATTGAGAGGTGTGGGAAGAAATGAAGAATTGCTAATAGCTTATTTTGGGGAAAGCCTCACGGGAGTAGCATCTGAATGGTTTTTGGATCAAGACACATGTCACTGCTAAGTCTGGGATGACATGGCACAGGCCTTTCTCAAACAGTTTTAATACAACATCGACATCGCCCCAGACCGCAATTCCCTTTCAAACATGAAGAAGAAACCAAGTGAAAGTTTCAAGGAATATGCCATTAAATGGAGAGATCAAGCAACTCGAAATAATCCACTGATGGATGACCACGAGTTAATCACTGTCTTCCTTCAGGCTCAAGAGCCAGATTACTTTCAAAACATGATGTCCGCAGCTGGTAAATCCTTCTCGGAAGCAATCAAAATGGGAGAAATGGTAGAGAATGGTCTTAAGACAGGCAGAATTATAAGTCAAGCAGCTCTCAAAGCTGCAGCTCAGGCTGTCCAAATTGAATCTGGTGACACGAATGAGATGAATGAAGAAATCATGATGACATCAGGGTCGAGAAGAGGTCCTAGGAGAGCATCCCGAATGTATGACCAGCCTCGTCTGTTTTCTGATGATGCTCCTGAGCATTACTATCCACCTCAGAATTCACAATACCATGTTGCTCCACCTCAGTATATTGTCCAGCCACAAAAACACCCCAGAAGGCGAGCACAAGCATCGCAAAATCTCCACCAGCCTCTACAAAATTTTCAAATGCCCTATAACCCACATCCAAGCTAGGGGTATAACGGAAAACAAAGATTGAAAAATAATTTTACACCAATAGGAGAGTCTTATGCAATCTTGTTTGAGAAGTTAAAGCAGCATGACATGATTGCACCCATTCCTCCAAATCATGTGGACCCACGTGCAAGAAGCTTTGACCCTTCTAAAAGGTGTGAATACCATTCCAATGCCCAGGGGCACAATGTTGAAAGTTGTCGAGATTTGAAAAGAGAAATAGAAAGGATGATCCAGGAAAATTTAATTGTGATTCAAGACAGTGACACCCAGAATATCGGACAGAATCCTCTACCTGCACATGATGATGCACACTTTGGGAGGATGATGCGTGGTGACATGGAGTATGAGAATCCTCTCAGGAGCTTGCCGACTGAAATTGGAGAAGGCCATGTTGGGTGAGCAAATTTGTGGCTAAATGTCAAGCTTAGAAATTGAAAAGTCACTCTCCTCACTAGGAAGGAATCTTGGAAGCTTGTTTTGATATTTTTTCTGTTATCTGAGTTATTTCAGGGTTGTGATCCAGATTTTATTTGTTTTATTGAGTCAAACCCTTCTATCCTTCGATTATATTTGTATGAGTCATGTCTGTCTGTTTTCGTTGCTATCCGGGTTATTTTAGGTTTGTAACTCAGATTTTAGGTTACTTGTCTAATTGTCAAACCCTTTCATCTTTTACTCAATAAGATACAGTTTGTCCTTTTGTGTTATTCTGTTCCTAGTTCTTTTCTCGCTAGTTTTAATAACATGACATGTATGCGGAAATTTTGGCCAGATCTTAGAAACTAATTTAATCTGGAGTTGGATAACTGAAAAAAAAAACGAAAAAAAACCAACACTTTGAGGATGAAAAAGAGTTGAAATACTTTGGAATTAAGGTTGAGTAAAATTCACCTTCATATCATTGTGAAGATCGAGCTTGGGGATATTAAATCAATTGAATCTTGGAAAGTGTGACATTAGAGGATGGGAAGTGTCTTGAGATTATGACACATCAAGAAGATAAACATGTTCATCAATGCTGTGATTGTGAAAGGATACTATATTTGGCGTTCTCGAGGTTGGGAGACCTTTTTTTCTACTACCCAAACACTTTATACCCCTTGCACCCCTTTGAGCCTGTGTTATTTTTTTGACCATCCTCTTTTGGAATCAAGTTTAGAGTCAAGAGTCAAAAAAATAAAAATAAAAAAGTCCATGCCCCAAGAGTACAAACTGGGGCAGCTTTTAGAAAATTCAAGTAAAAAAAAAAGAAGAAGAAGAAAAGAATTATCAAAGGTCCATACCTTAAAAAATAGAAGTTGGGGAAAACAGAAAAAGAAGAAGAAGAAAAGAAAAAAAGGATTAAAAAAAAATCCCTAGCATCTGAAACTGGGGCAAAAATTTTTATTTCACTTTTGAAAGAGTCGATTCCAAAAGTTATAAGTGTACAACCCCTCACTTTGAGTCAACTTTGAGCCGTCATGCCGACCCTTTCTTCCTACCCATATCCAAAAACCTTCCAAATAAAGACCTCCTGATCAACCTTCAAGAATTTCAAGAAAAGCAAGCTATGAGCAACGGTTGTCACGCGACATAGAACACTGTCAAGTTGCTCGCAAAAAAAGAAGGGGAAAGAAAAAAAGCAAAAGAAAAAAAAAGAAAAAAAAAGAAAAAAAAAAGAAAAGAAAAATGAGAGAGTCTTATTAGTGAAAACCCTCACGAGCACTGTAAGATGACGGTGAGCAGAAATGAATAAATGAGAGAGACTTGTTAGTAAAAATCCCTCGGGCACTACTTTTCAAAAGTGAGTCGTGAAGCTGATGCGAAGAATTGGCATAAACAAACCCGACTTCAAAGGTCATAAGAATGGTAAAAAGGGAAGATTGTATTAGTTTGGTAGATCGGACGTTAAGTCCAAAATGCATGTCATGATCATTAAAGCTAGTTAAAAAAAACTCTTCCTTCTGTCCTTCCGACAGGGCGCATCTCTTGTTAATATTCTTTTCTTTGCATCACTGTGTCCTTCACTCCAAGTCAGTCCTTGTCAAAACAAGCAAGAAAAGATTTCAAAATCTGCTACCAGCTTTTTAGTTGCACAAAGTATATTTGGCCGATGTACTCAATTACTACTTTCAACATGCCTTGAGGATTCATGCAAAGGCTCCCCCCAAAAAGACTCTTGTCAGCCTACTTGGCGCGAGCAAAGATAACTTGTGATTCTCTCTCACAGACAAATTGCTTAAAAAGCAGAAAGTCATTGAAGATATCAGAAAAGGTCACCTGAGCAAAGATCTCCAATCGGGACAAGGCTGATTGAGCCACAAATACAAATGGTAATGGGTGTGAAAAAATCAGGGTTGACGCAGAGCAAAAGTCTCCTGAGACTAACTCAAGTTGATCGAGCAGAAGCCAAGCTGCCCAAGACTCAAGGCCACAAATCGACCACTATTTTCAAAACTGACAAATTTTGCTTCGTATGAAACAGGAACAAAGTAGTGCAAGGAAAGTGGTTCCAAAAAAAAAGAGGAAAAAAAAAGAAGAAGAAAAAAAAAGAAAAAGAAAAGAAGAGAGGAGCCGAAAATGGGAAGTTTCTCAAATCTTTGCCTTTATTTGTTTTTCTATTGTGCATAAAATCTTGACATTGATCTTCATATTTTTTCCTCCTAGGATAAAAAGTCCTAGTCTGATGGATTTTCCTCCCAATAAAAATCTTAGTCTGATAAATTTTCTCCTAGGATAAACATCTTAGTCTGATGAATCTTTATCCTAAGATTGAAAACCTAGTCTGATGAACTTTCTCCTAGGATCAAAATCTTAGTCTGATAAATCTTTCTCCTAAGATAGAAACCCTAGTCTGATGAAATTTTCTCCTAGGATATAAATCTTAGTCTGATGAATCTTTCTCCTAAGATAGAAAACCTAGTCTGATGAATTTTTCTCCTAGGATAAAAATCTTAGTCTGATGAATTTTTCTCCTAAGATAGAAGACCTAGTCTGATGAACTTTCTCCTAGGATCAAAATCTTAGTCTGATGAATCTTTCTCCTAAGATTGAAAACCTAGTCTGATGAAGTTTCTCCAAGGATCAAAATCTTAGTCTGATGTATCTTTCTCCTATGATAGAAAACCTAGTCTGATGAATTTTTCTCCTAGGATAGAAATCTTAGTCTTATGAATCTTTCTCCTAAGATAGAAAACTTAGTCTAATGAATCTTTCTCCTAAGATAACCAAAGAAAAAAAAGACCTAGTCTGATGAACTTTCTCCTAGGATCAAAATCTTAGTTTGATGAATTTTTCTCCTAAGATAGAAAACCTAGTCCGATGAATCTTTCTCCTAGGATCAAAATCTTAGTCTGACGAATCTTTCTCCTAAGATACCAGAAAATAGAAATCTTAGTCTGATGAATTTTTCTCCTAAGATAACCAAAGAAAAAAGAGACCTAATCTGATGAACTTTCTCCTAGGATCAAAATCTTAGTCTAATGAATTTTTCTCCTAAGATAGAAGACCTAGTCTGATGAACTTTCTCCTAGGATCAAAATCTTAGTCTGATGATTCTTTCTCCTAAGATAGAAAACCTAGTCCGATGAATTTTCTCCTAGAATAATAATTTAAAAAAAAAGGGCAGTCAGAATTTGAAAAAAGGGGAAGTCTGGATTTGAAAAAAGAGGGTCAATTTTTAGTTTTCTTGAAATCAGGGGTCCCGCCTGGAGAATTAGGGTCAGTCTTAAATTTAGTCAATCTTAGTTTATAGTTTTCCGCAAGCTCAATCACTTTTAAGAGACGCACATCCTAGTCTAGTCTTTAGTTTACTCTCATCATTGCATCAATAGTATAAGTGGTTTACAATATTGCTAACAGTTCACAAATCTTCCTAGTGCAAACTGGGGCAGAAAAATTTCTTTTGTTTTGTCTGTTTTATTGTAGAATCAGGCGCCTACCTGGAGAATAAGGGAAAACAACTCAAGTTTTAAGGGAAAGCAGTCAAGTTTCAGCAATCAAGTGCTCCCTCTGGAGAATAAGGGAAGTCATTTTAGAGTTCAATCCATGTTAGAAGTAGCAGAAGCTCGCCTTAAAAATGCGGGTCGACAAGGGTCCGAGATAACCACAAAAAAAAGGAAAAAAGGTGAAGACAAAGTGCAGAATTGGAGAAAAGATGTGGTCTGCTCAAGACATAATTGAAGTCACAAGCTCTGCATGTCCCGTCTTGATTTGAAAAAGCTGAAGAAGATTGAACCAACACCAGCAGCTAACAAGCATCAAGATTCAGATCAGAATACGCATGAAGAACCAACTAAGACTCAAGATCAAGCTTCAGAAGACTCATAGATAGGAATCTTGTAACTAGTAGCTGATAGGCTTAGTTAGTCTTTTTATTTTGATTTTGATGTAATAACGGGACTACGGGCCGGAACTTTGACGGCACCTCGCTCAGCTCTAAACCTCGGTACTCCATAACCTCATTCACTTCTGAACTACACGTAACCTGATTCCCTTATAACCCGGGATATGTAGGCTGTCCAAAACCAGGACTCGATTGCGCCTTTCCTTTTTATTTTCTTCCTCTTTTGAATAACGATATATTCAAAAATTAGTCACAAGGTTCACTTTATCTTTAGTCGAAAAATCTTCGTGTTTCCGAGCAAAGAGGGGCAGTTGTGAACACCTAATTTTTGACCATGTTTGAATTTATTCCTGCTCACTATCCACTTCTCCCACTTTCTCCACCTACAACCCACTTTCCCCACTCACTTCCCACTTTCCCCACTCAATACTCCACTCTCCATTGTTCCCCACTCTTTTCCCCCCACTTTTCTACCACTCAAAACCCTCACCCCTCCATAAAACTCACACACATCAGATGTTAGATCGGGGGAGAGAGCTGTATATACTGTATATATACTGGAGATACACTCAATATACAGGGACAACCATAGCTTTTTGGGACAGAGAGAATACAGAGCTTGATCTTCTTCCTAACCACTCTCATTTTCTTCCACTCTCACTTCCATCATTAAGGTTAAGCTCAATGTTCCTCACCCAAAAAAATCAGCAATAAAACCACCCGAAAAATCTTCATATTTCTCCATTAAAATCAGCAGCATTCTAGCCATGAAACCCACCCGAAAACAACCTTCAAAAGCTCAACAACAAGCTCCAAAATGCACCAAAACAAGCTGAAAATAACTCTATTTTTAGTGAAAACGACCTCTGAAATAGCATCAAAAAGCAGCTGCAAACAGCCCCGAAACCCACCTCTAACACAACCCAAAAACGAGCTTGAAACTAAGCTCAAAACTGAGCCCCAAATAGATGTGTTACTGCTGGAAATCCAGCCCCCAAGACACCATTCAAAGTTGCCGAGTTGTGTCAAAGTTCGAGAGTTTCCGTTGAGGTCACCGGTTTGGCTAAGCTTCGGTCTTAGTTCTCGTTCATCATACTACTACAGTTGTAACGGAAGAAGCTTTTGCTCCAATAAAGGTCCAATTCTTAAACATTTTTTGTCCATTTCATTCCCTTTTAACTTTGATATGTGATTAATCTGGTGTATGATTTTGATGTTATGTATAATGTTTGATGATATTATCCATTTCTCACTTGTTCAATTAGTTAATGCAAGATTTTATTTTAATTTTTTCAGTATATATTTTCTATTTGAATAGAACTTGTTTGCCTTTGAATTACTGATGTTTCATCTCTTATTAGATTAGTTCTTCGTAATACTAATTAGTTTATTTGATGGGCTTTTAGTAAGTGATAAAATATCAAAAGACAAATTGTCTATTTGTTTTCTTGTTCGTTATTTTTGTTTGTGAGTTATTATTGAAACTTGCTAAGCACACACGCGTCAGGCTTGTTTTAATCATCGTCGTGATTGTGGACACGCTCGTGTAACATAATTATGATTCCTTTAGAAATCAAGGTGTGCCATGCCAAATAAAAATGACAATTGCATGGCCCTCGTTTAATTAATTCTGTACTGATCCTTAGAATTCGAGGCGTGCCATTTAGCAAATTTCATGGCCCTTGCAAAGTTAAAACGCGTAGTTGCTTTAGGCGTGTATTTTAACAATTTTACCTTCCTAAATTTGGTTGCGCATTTATGTGACCCAAATCCAAATCTCAACAATGTTAAAATATGTCAAGGACCGCGGGTGCATTTATGTGACGTGGTTAAAGATGTGTTTTAATAACGTTGCAATCTTCCTAAAAATGACTAAAAGCGGTTAAAGTTAAAATTTGCACATAGGTTCATAATTGTTTAAAATCAGATAATTAAGCCAAATATAACAGTTGAGCGACTGTGCTAGAACCACAGAACCTGGAAATACCTAACACCTTCTCCCGGGTTAACAGAATTCCTTACCCAGATTTCTCGTTCGCGAACTGTTAAACAGAGTCATTCTTTTCCTTGATTCGGGATTTTAAACCGGTGACTTGGGACACCATAAATCTCCAAAGTGGCGACTCTGAATCTCTTAATAACAATTCCCATTTTAATTGTCCTTTAATTGGAAAAACTCCTTTATGCCTTTCTGAGTGTAGGTAAAAAGGAGGTGCGACAGTGGGTGATGAAAGTTGTCTTTTCTTAATCTTCTTCGACCATCATGATTTGATTGTAGCCGGAGTAGGCGTCTTAGAAACTTAGCAGTCTGTGCCCTGCGGTTGCGTCTATCAGCTGTTCGATGTGGGGTAATGGGAATGAGTCCTTCGGGCAAGCCTTGTTCAGGTCGGTGAAATCCACACACATTCTCCATTACCCATTTTTCTTTTTGACCATGACGACATTAGCAACCCATTGTGGGTACTTTGATTCTCTGATGAAACTGTTGGCTAGTAATTTATCCACTTCTTCACTGACCACCTCGTTGATTGCGGCATTGAATTTCATTCTCACCTGCCGTACGGGTGGGTATAGTGGATCGACGTTCAGCTTATGAGTGGCAATGTCTTTCGGAATTCTCGGCATATCTGAATGAGAGAAGGCAAATAAATCAGCGTGGTTAGTTAAGAATTCATGGTACTTACTTGGGTCACAGAGACTATGTTCGATGTAGGCTTTCTTTGAGCAGTCGGCGTCGTCCAACTGAACTGGGTCGAGGTCTTCGAACGTCGCTTTGCAGGCTTCCACGATGTCTGGGTCTTTGATGGCTTCTGTTGTCGGGTTGGCTTTAGTCCCCGACATGGCTGATTTCTATGCTTCCGCGCTTGCTCCTTTAAGCTGTTTGGTATGTGTACAGTCTTGGTCTATCCGATAGCATTCCTGAGTGGTACGTGGCTCGCCTCTATGCTGAATACTCCCCATGGGGTAGGGAACTTGATCACCTGGTAGAAGCTCGAAGGGATTGCCCGCATGGCGTGTATCCAAGGGCGCCCTATGATGGCGTTGTAAGCCGTTTCCTAGTTCATGACATGGAACATGGTTTCCAGCGTAACTCCCCCTACTAAGACTGGCAATGATATCTCTCCAGAGATCCGCTCCACTGCATTGTTAAAACCCGTTAGTGTTATGCAATGTGGTATTATCTTATCTTTGAGTCTCATTTGCATAAGGACTCTTGGATAGATAATACAAGCGCCGCTTCCTTTGTCTACCATGATTCTCTTGACATCAGTATCGGCGATGCGTAAAGTAACAACTAAATAATCATAGTGAGGAAAAGACAAACAATACGTATCAGACTTATCGAAGGTGATACTATCTTCGAAGTCGTCATACCATTCATGGGCGATTGTGCGTTTCAATTTTTGTGTGGTGGTGAACTTTACGTGGTTGATTGTTGAGTCGTCACTGCCGCCGACGATCATATTTATGATGCGTGCTGGAGAAGGTGTCTTTGGTGGTCCTTGGGATTGATCTCGTCCTCTAGCGAAATTGGTCTTTCCCTTATCGCTGAGCAGCTCTTTCAGGTATCCTTGGTTTAACATCCTGACTACTTCTTGTCGCAGACCTATGCAATCTTCGGTCTTGTGCCCCTTTCCTGATGGAATTAGCACATGACGTTCGACCTCCTTGTGCTAGGATCTGATTTCATTTTCTACGGCCATTGCACCTTTGTGCCTAGCTTCTCCAGTGCGTACACTATTTCTAAAGGGGACACGCAAAAGTTATGGGCAGATAATAAAGGGGGCATACCTCTTTCATTCCGGAGTGGAACAACGTGTCGCTGTACTGCATCTGGGTGCCTTGGAGGGGGTGGATTGGAGGTCCTGATGTAGGGCTGATGCCTTTCTTTGTTGAAGTGTGGGGGTTGTTCCCGTCGTCCGTTGTTGCGTCGATCCCTTCTTGCTTCTGAATGTATCGTTGTTAGCCGCTGGGTTTGTCACGATCCATTTTCCATAATAGGTCATGATGGCGCCCGACACCGTTGTCAGGCCAGTCAACGCGGAAGTATAAATAAGTTCTCATCATTCAACCTTTACCAAAACTAAGCATAAAAGTTTTTTCAAAGACAAGGCTTAAGCCAAGAGTGATAACACTGTAAAAATATAGTTATACAACCCAAAAATGAATGTCTACTAATGTGTGTGCCAGAACCTGGTGTCACAAGCTACGGAAAACTAGTAGAATATACACAAAAGAAAAATATACTATCCTACTGTCTGAATCAGGATAGACAGAAATAAAAATACAGAGAAAGACTTCTTCAGCATAAAGGAGAAGCAGCTCACCGTAGAAGTCTCAAGGAGTGCTCACTGATGCGCACCAGAGTAGTGTCCAGATCCACCTGCCTCAAATCCTGTACATTTATGTATAGATGCATAGCATGATTACATAAACAACATGTACCCAGTAAGTATTCCGCCTAATCTCGAAGAAGTAGAGACGAGAGGTCGACTTGATACTTACTAAGGTCAAGAAAATAATGAGAATCATTTAAACAAGCAAGTATAACTCAAGTCGTAAAACTTCCAAATTTGAATTAGAAATTCTTCTGTTAACCTTTCATAGAGTATGTCCATTCATATTTAAATATTTAAGCAAGCCTGGAATTTTAGCCGCAAGTAGAAGCTAGATAACTCATACACAAATAACCACTGAGGAACGTACGGCCTGATCCAACAAAAAAGTAAATATGCACTGCCGAGGATCGAACGGCTCGAACCATAGATGCATCTATTACCCCGCTCGCGAATCATACGTGCGACGCAATAAAAAAATAAAATACAATCACCCTGCTCGAGAATCATCCATGCGACGCAGGTACACATAAGAATACATGTTTTTCCAAGTACGAGTCAATTCTCTTTTTAATAATTCCAGAATAAATGAAATTGAATCCATTTAGGATTTTAGTGACCAACTCGTTAAGGCCTAAGCAATTCAACAACCAACAAGATTACATATATTTCACATATAACATGTTTTAGGATCCTAGACTACCCGGACTGTTATATAGTCGCTACGTACGGACTCTTGTCACTTGATACGTACGTAGCCCCCGCATATAAGCAATTTGGTTATTTATTATACCTATGGGGACATTTCCCTCTTACAAGGTTAGAAAGGAGACTCACCTCGGTCCAAAGTGCACTTCCAAGTTCCAAGAACGAGCCCAAGTCTTTACATTCGAAGCCGAGCAATCCCAAACTAATCAAACGAAGTAAGAACTAGTAAATGAAGGCTTACAAAATCGAATTCTAACCATTTAGGCAATTTTCTAACCATTAACACAAGTTTCCTAAATTCCGACCCCGGGCCCAGGAGCTCGAATTCCGAGATTTTTCGAAGGAAGTTGTTCTCTATTGCCTAAGGATCACAAATATATGATTTCTAGTTCATTACATGGAAAATTACGTGATAGAATCTTAGTTTTTCCTTAAACCCTAGGTCTAGCTCTAATCCCTTGATTTTACCTAATTTTTAGTGTTAAATCTACCTAATGTTTATGTATTCAAACTAAAAGTGAGTGGGATTACTTACCTTGCAATGTTATGTTGAACCCTCCTCTTTGGAATCACCAAAATCGCCCAAGTGTTGAGAGAAATGTGAGAGAAATGAGCTTGAGCTCGTATTAAATGAACCCTTCTGTCCCAACTATTTTCGCATCTGCAGAAGTATTTTCGCTTCTGCGGAAAAATGGCCGCTTCTGCGGCTTTTGGAAATTGGGGCTGGACTGCTTCTGTGGTCTGGGGGCCGCATAGGCGGAACTGCTTCTGCGGTCCCTGAGCCGCTTCTGCGATTTCCCCTGGCCTGCCCCTTCTCCGCTTCTGCGATCAAATGACCACATCTGCGGTCCCGCTTCTGCGATCCAAGAATTGCAGATGCGGTTATGACAGAAGCAGCAAGCTTCAGTCATTTTCAATTTTTCTAACTTCACTCGAACCTCGCTCGATTGACGCCCGGGGCTCCCATGCCCCGTCCGAACATACCGACAAGTCTGAAATCACGAGGCAGACTTACTCGAACTCTCGAAACACTTAAAACAACGCTAAATCGAGGAATCAACCCCAAAACCAAATGAATCAAATTATTGAACTTCGAGTTCTGAATTCTCCTCCAACGGGTCAAAAAGCCCTTAAACTACTCGTATTGACACCAAATTATTACGGGTAAGTCTTAACTGATATTTCGGACTTGTACCAAGTTTCGGAATCGAAATCTGAACCCAACCTAGGAAAATAATGATTTCTTTGTTTATTTAAATCTTTGAAACTTTAACTTAACAATTTCACATAAAAATTCATTACTCGGGCTATGGACCTCGGAATTCGATTCCGGGCATACGCCCAGGTCCCATATTTTCCCACGGACCCTCAGAAATTGTCAAATCACGATTCCGGGTCCGTTTACCCAAAATATTGACCGAAGTCAAACTTGGCTCTTTTTAAAGAACTTAAAGAAGCAACTAGACTTATTCTTGCCCAAAACTCTTCTAACTTCAGAACCACCCATCCCCGCAAGTCATAAATTAGCTAAAGAAAGTGCGGGAAGTTTTATTTAAGGGAACAGGGTTCAAAAATGGAAAACGACCTGCCGGGTCGTTACATTCTCCACCTCTTAAACAAACGTTCGTCCTCGAACGGATATAGAGAAGTACTTGGACTGCAGAATAAGTGGGGATTCGGCTCCGCATGTCCTCCACGGACTCCCAGGTCGCGTCCTCGGCTGGTTGGCCCCTCCACTGGACTCTTACCGCATAAATCCTCTTGGACCTCAACTGGCGATCCTGCATATCAATAATGGCAACTGGCTCCTCCTCGTAGCCCAAGCTCTCATCTAACTGAATGGTACTGAAATGCAACACATGTGAATAGTCGGCATGATACTTACGAAGCATCGATACATGGAAGACTGGATGAACTCCTGATAAACTGGGAGGTAAAGCAAGCTCATAGGCAACCTCTCCAACTCGCCTCAATACCTCAAAAGGGCCAATAAACCTTGGGCTTAGCTTGCCCTTCTTCCCAAATCTCATAATGCCCTTCATTGGAGAGACTTTCAAGAGAACTTCTCGCCAATCGTGAATGATATATCGCGTTCCTTATGATCTGCGTAACTCTTCTTCTTGGACTGAGCTGTGTGGAGCCTCTCTTGAATCAACTTTACTTTATCCAAGGCATCCTATACAAAATCTTTGCTAAGTAACTTAGCCTCACCGGGCTCATATCATCCAATAGGAGAACGACAACGCCGACCATACAATGCCTCATACGGGGACATCCCTATGCTGGACTGATAGCTATTATTGTATGCAAACTCCACCAAGGGCTAGAACTGATCCCACTGTCCTCCAAAGTCGATCACACATGCTCTAAGCATATCCTCTAAAATCTGAATTGTCCGCTCCGACTGCCCGTTGGTCTGAGGATGGAATGTTGTGCTGAGCTCTATGCGGGTCCCCAACTCACTCTGAACAGCTCTCCAGAAATGGGAAGTGAACTGAGGGCCTCTGTCCGATATGATGGAAACCGGCACACCGTGCAACCTGACTATCTTCCGAATGTAAATCTGAGCATATCTCTCCGCCGTATAAGTAGTCACCACCGGAATAAAGTGGGCCGACTTGGTCAACCTCCACAATAACCCACACTGAATCAACCTTCCGCTGAGTCCGCGGAAACCCAACCACGAAATCCATGGTAGTGCGCTCCCACTTCAATTTCGGAATGGGCATCTGCTAAAGTAGGCCACCTGGCCTCTGGTGCTCATATTTGACCTGCTGGCAATTCAAACATCTAGCAACATACCCCACTATGTCCTTCTTCATCCTCCGCCACCAGTAGTGCTGTCTCAGGTCACGATACATCTTTGTGATACCCGGATGGATGGACTACCTCGAACTGTGGGCCTCTTCTAGAATCCTCTCTCTCAAGCCATCAACATTAGGAATGCATACATGGCCCTGAAGCCATAACACACCATCCTCGCCAATAGAAATCTCCTTGGCACCTCCCTGAATTACCGTCTCTATGAGAACCGCCAAATGTGCATCATCGAACTGTCGGGGACTTAATCTACCCTAATAACGAAGACTGAGCAACCACACATGCTAGCACCCGGCTGGGCTCCGAAATGTCCAATCTCACAAGTATGTTAGCTAAAGACTAAATATCCAAAGCTAATGGTCTCATCTCAGCAGGAATGAATGCCAAGCTACCCATACTCTTCGCCTTTCTACTCAAGGCATCCGCGACCACATTTGCCTTACCTAGATGATAAGGAATGGTGATGTCATAATCCTTTAGTAACTCAAGCCACCTGAGCAGCCTCAAATTAAGGTCTCTCTGCTTGAACAAATGCTGCAAGCTGCGATGGTCTATATAAACCTCACATGACACTTCATATAAATAGTGCCTTCATATCTTAAGAGCATGAACAATCACCGCCAACTCCAAATCATGCACAGGGTAATTCTTCTCATGAATCTTCAACTGACGTGAAGCATATGCAATAACTCGCCCCTCTTGCTTCAATACACATCCCAAGACAACACGAGAAGCATCACAATACATTGTATACATACCTGAACCGGAAGGCAATACAAGAATTGGTGCCGTAGTCAAAGCCGTCTTGAGCTTCTGGAAGCTCTCCTCACAATCATCGGACCAACAAAATGGAGCACCCTTTTAGGTCAATCTGGTCAGAGGTGATGCAATAGATGAAAAGTCCTGCACAAATCGCCGGTAATAACCTGCTAACCCCAAGAAACTCCTGATCTCGATCACTGAAGTAAGACGCGGACAACTCTGAACTACCTCAATCTTCTTGGGATCCACCTTAATACCCTCTCCTGACACTACATGCCCTAAGAATTCTACTGACTCCAGCCAGAACTCACACTTGGAGAATTTAGCATAAAGTTGCTGCTCTCGCAAGGTCTGAAGCACTACTCTCAAATGCTGCTCGCGCTCCCCCAAGCTACGTGAGTATATCAAGATGTCGTCAATGAAGACGATGACAAAAGAATCAATATAAGGCCTGAACACCCTGTTCATCAAATCCATAAATGTCGCTCGAGCATTAGTCAAGCCAAAGGACATCACTAGAAACTCATAGTGACCATACCTAGTCCTGAATGCAGTTTTCGGAACATCCGAATCCCGAATCTTCAGCTGATGATACTCTGACCTCAAGTCGATCTTAGAGAACACCCTAGCAACCTGCAGCAGGTCAAACAAATCATCAATACGGGGCAATGGATACTTGTTCTTGATGGTGACTTTGTTTAGCTGGCAGTAATCAATGCACATCCGTATAGTCCCATCCTTCTTCTTCACGAATAGTACTGGTGCACTCCAAGGAGATACACTGGGCCTAACAAACCCCTTTTCTAACAACTCCTCCAACTACTCTTTCAGCTTCTTCAGCTCCTTAGGAGCCATACGGTATGACAGGATAGATATGGGTTGAGTGCCTGGAGCCAAATCAATACAGAAATCAATATCACGATTCGGAGGCATGCCAGGAAGATCAGAAGGAAAAACATCGGCAAAATCTTGGACTACTAGCACTGACTCAATCGTCGGAGACTCTGCGGTGGTGTCTCGCACGTAAGCTAGATAATCCAAACACATCCAAACACCCCTTCTCTACCATGCACTGAGCCCTCGGGAAAGAAATAACCTTGCTAGGTGCATCAACTGCGGAACCCTTCCACTCTAATCTCGGAAACCCTGGCATCGCTAGTGAAACAGTCTTGGTATGGCAATCTAGAACAGCGTGATATGGAGATAACCAATCCATGCCCAGGATAACCTCAAAATCGATCATATCGAGCAACAGAACATCTGTTCTAGTCTCAAACCTACAGAAGGTAACTACACAAGACCGGTAGATCCAGTCTACAACCACAAAATCACCCACAAGAGTGGACACATGAATAGAAACACCCAAAGGCTCAGGAGAAGTGACTAGGAATCGAGCAAATAGAGATGACACATATGAATAAGTAGACCCTGGATCAAAAAATACTGAAGCACCTCTACCACTGATGGAAATAATACCTGTGATGACGGCATTAGAGGCCAATGTATCTGGCCTATCTGGAAGAGCATAGAACCTAGCCAGAGCACCGGCGGCCTGGACTCCACCTAACGGAGTAGTAGTTGGCTGACCTCTCCCTGTCTGGCCTCCACCCTGGGGACGGCCTCTACCAATATGCCCTCCACCTCTAGATGGCTGGGAAGCTAGTGCTGGAACTATGGACTGTTGACCCTGCTGAACTGCCATGCCCCGAAGTTTGGGATAAGTCCTCTTCATATAACCTGGATCTCCACACTCGTAACACCCCATCGGTACCATAGCCTGATGCGTTGAAGTCTGAGCTTGCTGATCTGGATACCCACCAGAAGACCCCTGGATGGCCGGTGGGCGATACGAACTCTCTGGTGTGGCGCGGGAGTGAGCACTGGAAGAACTTTGATAACTAGAATACCCACCGGAAAGACCCTGAATGGCTAGTGGGTGGTAAGAACTCTCCGGAATCGCACTGAAATAAGGCCTCACTGGAGCACCTCGGGGAGGGGGTGGTGGTGCTGAGTATGGGGACCTGCTGGGCTGACCCCTCCCGAACTGACCTCTACCCCTAGCTGGGGCACCTTTGAACTCTCTGGAGAATCTGGCCCTCTTTTCCAGCTACATCTGCTCTCTACCTCTTATACGGTAGCCCTCAATCTTGCGGGCGATCTCAATCACTAGCTGGTACCCTGTGCCCATCTCTAACTCTCGGGCCATACCAGATCGTATAGTGGGGTGTAATCCCGCAACAAACCTCTGCACTCTCTCTGTCTCTATGGGAAATATCATGAGTGCATGGTGGGACAGCTCTGAGAACCTCGCCTCATAATCGGTCACTGACATCTGACCCTACTATAGATGTACAAAATGATGACGCAGCTCTTCCCTCTCAGAGGGTGGAATGTACCGATCAAGGAATAACTGAGTGAACTAACCCCAGGTGAAGGAAGAAAAATCTGCTGGCCTGCTATGTGCATAGGACTGCCACCATTTACGGGCCTTGCCCTCAAGCTGAAAAGTAGTGAAGTCGACTCCATGCGACTCCAATATCCTCATGTTGTGCAGTCTGTCCTTGCACCTATCAATAAAGTCATGGGCATCCTCATGACGTTCACCCTCGAAGACTGGAGGGTGAAGTCTAGTCCATATGTCTAGTAACTTCTACAGATCGAACTCCACAACTGGCCTAGGCTGGGGTGCCGCTGCAGCAACTGGCTGAACCCCCTCTGCGGGTGGTTCACCCGGAGTCCGATATACCGCAGCTGCATGACTTGGATCCTGAGCAATAGGGGTCTGTGCTCCCCCTCCTGCCTGCGAAGCAGTTGGGTCTGATGGAAATAAAACAGCCTGATTCATAGTGTCCATGAACCAAAGTATACGGCCCATGACCTCCTGAAATCCCGGCGCAGTCATGAAATCCGCATGAGTAGGCACAGCTGCGGGCGCCTCGCCCTGCTCCTCAATAGTGGGATCCCTCGGAGGGTCTACCGGTGGTGCAACTGGAATAGCTCTGGGACGCCCTCGTCCCCTACCACAGGCCGGTGCCCTCCCCCGGCCTCTACCTCGGCCTCTAGCAACAGGGGGAGCAACTTCTCCCGGGTCCGGAACGTCGGCAGTACGAGTCCTCACCATCTGTGAGAGAATAGAAGAGGAAATTTAGTACACTGACCACTGCACGATGGAAAATGAATAAAGAGTAGTCTTTCCTAACACCCTATAGCCTCTCGAATATAAAAACAAACGTCTCCACACCGATCTACAAGACTCTATTAGGTTTGCCCGTAACTTGTGAGACCTAAGTGAACCTAGTGCTCTGATACCATGTTGTCAGGACCGATTTTCCTTAATAGGTCATGATGGCGCCCGACACCATTGTCAAGCCAGCCAACTTGGAAGTATAAATAATTTCTCATCATTCAACCTTTACCAAAACTCAGCATAAAAGATTTTTCAAAGACAAGGCTGAGTCGTCACTACCGCCGACGATCACATTTATGATGCGTGCTTGAGAAGGTGGCTTCGGTGGTCCTTGGGATTGATCTTGTCCTCTAGCGAAATTGGTCTTTCCCTTGTTGCTGAGCAGCTCTATCAGGTATCCTTGGTTTAGCATCCTGACTACTTCTTGTCGCAGACCAATGCAATCTTCGGTCCTGTGCCCCCTTTCCTGATGGAATTCACACAGGACGTTCGACCTCCATGTGCTAGGATCTGATTTCATTTTCTGCGGCCATTTCACCTTTTTTCCTAGCTTCTCCAGTGTGTACACTATTTCTGAAGGGGACACACAAAAGTTATGGGCAGATAATAAAGGGGGAATACTTCTTTCATTTCAGGGTGGAACAACGTATCGCTGTACTGCATCTGGGTGCCTTGGAGGGGGTGGATTGGAGGTCCTGATGTAGGGCTGATGCCTTTCTTTGTTAAAGTGTGGGGTTTGTTCCCGTTGTCCGTCGTTGCGTCGATCCCTTCTTGCTTGTGATTGTATCTTTGTTAGTCGCTAGGTTTGTCACGACCCATTTTCCATAATAGGTCATGATGGCGCCCGACACCATTGTCAGGCCAACCAACGCAGAAGTATAAATAAGTTCTCATCATTCAATCTTTACCAAAACTAAGCATAAAAGATTTTTCAAAGACAAGGCTAAAGCTAAGAGTGATAACACTGTAAAAATATAGTTATACAACCCAAAAATGAATGTTTACTAACGTGTGTGCCAGAATCTGGTGTCACAAGTTACAGGCAACTAGTAGAATATACACAAAAAAATAATATACTATCCTACAGACTGAATCAGAATATACATAAACAAAAATACAGAGAAAGACTTCTTCGGCATGAAGGAGAAGCAGTTCACCGTAGAAGTCTCAAGGGTGCTCACTGATGCGCACCAGAGTAGTGTCCAGATCCACCTGCCTCAAATCCTGTACATTTATGTACAGATGCGTTGCATGAGTACATAAACAACATATACCCAGTAAGTATTCCACCTAATCTCGAAGAAGTAGAGACGAGAGGTCGACTTGATACTTACTAAGGTCAAGAAAATAATGAGAATCATTTAAACAAGCAAGTATAACTCAAGTCGTAAAACTTCTAAATTTGAATTAGAAATTCTTCTGTTAACCTTTCATAGAGTATGTCCATTCATATTTAAATATTTAAGCAAGCCTGGAATTTTAGCCACAAGTTGAAGCTAGATAACTCATACACAAATAACCACCGAGGAACGTACGACCCGATCCAACAGAAAAGTAAATGTGCACTGCCGAGGGTCAAACGGCTCGAACCATATATGCATCTATTACCCCGCTCGCGAATTATACGTGCGACACGGTAAAAATATAAATAACAATCACCCTGCTCGCGAATCATCCATGCGATGCAGGTACATATAAGAATAAATATTTTTCCAAGTACGAGTTAATTCTCTTTTTAATAATTCCAGAATAATTGAAATTGAATCCTTTTAGGATTTTAGTGACCAACTCGTTAGGGTCTAAGAAATTCAACAGCCAACAAGATTACAGATATATCACATATAACATGTTTTAGGATCCTGGACTACTCGGACTGTCATATAGTCGCTCCGCACGGACTCTCATCACTTGATACGTACGTAGCCCCCGCATATAAGCAATTTGGTTATTTATTATACCTATGGGGACATTTCCCTCTTACAAGTTTAGAAAGGAGTCTCGCCTCGCTCCAAAGTGCACTTCCAAGTTCCAAGAACGAGCCCAATTCTTTATATTCGAAGCCAAGCAATCCAAAACTAATCAAAAGAAGTAAGAACTAGTAAATAAAGGCTTACAAAATCGAATTCTAACCATTTAGGCAATTTTCTAACCATTAACACAAGTTTCCTAAATTTCAACCTCGGGCCCACGAGCCCGGATTCCGAGATTTTTCGAAGGAAGTTGTTCTCTATGGCCTAAAAATCACAAATATATGATTTCTAGTTCATTACATGGCAAATTACGTGATAAAATCTTAGTTTTTCCTTAAACCCTAGGTCTAGCTCTAATCCCTTAATTTTACCTAATTTTTAGTGTTAAATCTACATAATGTTTATGTATTTGAACTAAAAGTGAGTGGGGATTACTTACCTTGCAATGTTATGTTGAACCCTCCTCTTTGGAATCACCTAAATCGCCTAAGTGTTGAGAGAAATGTGAGAAAAATGAGCTTGAGCTCGTACTAAATGAACCCTTCTGTCCCCAGCTATTTTCGCATATGCGGAAGTATTTCCTCTTTTGCAGAATCCGCTTTTGCGGAAAAATGGCCGCTTCTGCGGCTTTTGGAAATTAGGGATGGACCACTTCTGCGGTCTGAGGGCCGCATAGGCGGAATCGCTTTTGCGGTCCTTGGGCCGCTTCTGCGGTTTCCCCTCGCCTGCCCCTTCTCCGTTTCTGCGATCAAATGACCGCATCTGTGGTCCCGCTTCTGCGGTCCAAGAACCGCATATGCGGTTATGACAGAAGCAGCAAGCTTCAGTCATTTTCAAATTTTCTAACTTCACTCGAACCTCGCTCGATTAACGCTCGGGGCTCCCGTGCCCCATCCATACCGACAAGTCTGAAATTACGAGGCGGACTTACTCGAACCCTCGAAACACTCAAAACAACGCTAAATCGAGGAATCAACCCCAAAACCAAATGAATCAAATTATTGAACTTCGAGTTCTTAATTCTCCTCCAACGGGTCAAAACGCCCTTAAACTACTCGTATTGATACCAAATTTTTACGTGTAAGTCTTAAATGATATTTCGGACTTGCACCAACTTTCGGAATCGAAATCTGAACCCAACCTAGGAAAATAATGATTTCTTAGTTTATTTAAATCTTTGAAACTTTAACTTAACAATTTCACATAAAAATTCATTACTCGGGCTAGGGAACTCGAAATTCAATTCTAGGCATACGCCCAGGCCCCATATTTTCCCACGGACCCTCAGAAATTATCAAATCACGATTTCGGGTCCGTTTCCCCAAAATATTGACCGAAGTCAAACTTGGCTCTTTTTCAAAAACTTAAAGAAGCAACTAGACTTATTCTTGCCCAAAACTCTTCTAACTTCCGAACCACCCATCCCCGCAAGTCATAAATTAGCTAAAGAAAGTGCAGGAAGTTTTATTTAAGGGAACGGGGTTCAAAAATGCAAAATGACCAGTCGGGTCGTTACATTTTCCACCTCTTAAACAAACGTTCGTCCTCGAACGGATATAGAGAAGTACCTGGACTGCTGAATAAGTGGGGATTCGGCTCCGCATGTCCTTCTCGGACTCCCAGGTCACCTCCTCGGCTGGTTGGCCCCTCTACTGGACTCTTACCGCATAAATCCTCTTGGACCTCAACTCGCGATCCTGCATATCAATAATGGCAACTGGCTCCTCCTTGTAGCCCAAGCTCTCATCTAACTGAATGGTACTGAAATCCAACACATGTGAATAGTCGGCATGATACTTACGAAGCATCGATACATGGAAGACTGGATGAACTCCTGATAAACTAGGAGGTAAAGCAAGCTCATAGGCAACCTCTCCAACTCGCCTCAATACCTCAAAGAGTCCAATAAACCTTGGTCTTAGCTTGCCCTTCTTCCCAAATCTCATAATGCCCTTCATTGGAGAGACTTTCAAGAGAACCTTCTCGCCAATCGTGAATGATATATCGCGTTCCTTCTGATCTGCGTAACTCTTCTGCTTGGACTGAGCTGTGTGGAGCCTCTCTTGAATCAACTTTACTTTATCCAAGGCATCCTGTACCAAATCTGTGCCAAGTAAATTAGCCTCACCGGGCTCAAATCACCCAATAGGAGAACGACAACGCCGACTATATAATGCCTCATACGGGGCCATCCCTATGCTGGACTGATAGCTATTACTGTATGCAAACTCCGCCAAGGGCAGGAACTGATTCCACTGTCCTCCAAAGTCGATCACACATTCTCTAAGCATATCCTCTAAAATCTGAATTGTCCGCTCCGACTGCCTGTCGGTCTGAGGATGGAATGTCGTGCTGAGCTCTACGCGGGTCCCCGACTCACTCTGAACAACTCTCCAGAAATAGGAAGTGAACTGAGGGCCTCTGTCCGATATAATGGAAACCAGCACACCGTGCAACCTGACTATCTTCCGAATGTAAATCTGAGCATATCTCTCTGCCGTATAAGTAGTCACCACCGGAATGAAGTGGGCCGACTTGGTCAACCCATCCACAATAACCCACACTGAATCAACCTTCCGCTGAGTCCGCGGCAACCCAACCGCGAAATCCATGGTAATGCGCTCCCACTTCCATTTCGGAATGGGCATCTGCTAAAGTAGGCCACCTGGCCTCTGGTGCTCATATTTGACCTGCTGGCAATTCAAACATCTAGCAACATACCCCACTATGTCCTTCTTCATCCTCCGCCACCAGTAGTGCTATCTCAGGTCACGATACATCTTCGTGACACCCGAATGGATGGAATACCTCGAACTGTGGGCCTCCTCTAGAATCCTCTCTCTCAAGCCATCAACATTAGGAACGCATACATGGACCTGAAGCCATAACACACCATCCTCGCCAATAGAAATCTCCTTGGCACCTCCCTGAAGTACCGTCTCTATGAGAACAGCCAAATGTGGATCATCGAACTGTCGGGGACTTAATCTGCCCTAATAACGAAGACTGAGAAACCATACATGCTAGCACCCGGCTAGGCTCCGAAACGTCCAATCTCACAAGTCTGTTAGCTAAAGACTGAATGTCCAAAGCTAATGGTCTCATCTCAGCAGGAATGAATGCCAAGCTACCCATACTCTCCGCCTTTCTGCTCAAGGCATCCGCGACCACATTCGCACTTACCTGGATGATAAGGAATGGTGATGTCATAATCCTTTAGTAACTCAAGCCACCTGCGCAGCCTCAAATTAAGGTCCCTCTGCTTGAACAAATGCTGCAAGCTGTGATGGTCTGTATAAACCTCACATGACACTCCATATAAATAGTGCCTTCATATCTTAAGAGCATGAATAATCGCCGCCAACTCCAAATCGTGCACAGGGTAATTCTTCTGATGAATCTTCAACTGATGTGAAGCATATGCAATAACTCACCCCTCTTGCATCAATACACATCCCAAGCCAACACGAGAAGCGTCGCAATACACTGTATACATCCCTGAACCGGAAGGCAATACAAGAACTGGTGCCGTAGTCAAAGCTGTCTTGAGCTTCTGGAAGCTCTCCTTACAATCATTGGACCAACACAATGGAGCACCCTTTTGGATCAATCTGGTCAGAGGTGATGCAATAGATGAAAAGTCCTGCACAAATCGCCGGTAATAACCTGCTAACCCCAAGAAACTCCTCATCTCGGTCACTAAAGTAAGACGCGGCCAACTCTGAACTGCCTCAATCTTCTTGGGATCCACCTTAATACCCTCTCTTGACAATACATGCCCCAAGAATTCTACTGACTCCAGCCAGAACTCACACTTGGAGAACTTAGCATAAAGCTGCTGCTCTCGCAAGGTTTGAAGCACTACTCTCAAATGCTGCTCGCGCTCCCCCAGGCTACGTGAGCATATCAAGATGTTGTCAACGAAGACGATGACAAAAGAATAAATATAAGGCCTGAACACCCTGTTCATCAAATCCATAAATGCCGCTCGAGCATTAGTCAAGCCAAAAGACATCACTAGAAACTCATAGTGACCATACCTAATCCTGAATGCAGTTTTCGGAACATCCGAATCCCGAATCTTCAGCTGATGATACCCTGACCTCAAGTCGATTTTATAGAACACCCTAGCACCCTGCAGCCGGTCAAACAAATCATCAATACGGGGCAATGGATACTTGTTCTTGATGGTGACTTTGTTTAGTTGTCAGTAATCAATGCACATCCGCATAGTCCCATCCTTCTTCCTCACGAATAGCACTGGTGCACTCCAAGGCAATACACTGGGCCTAACAAACCCCTTTTCTAACAACTCCTTCAACTGCTCTTTCAGCTTCTTCAGCTCCTCAGGAGATCTACGGTATGGCAGGATAGATATAGGCTGAGTGCCTGGAGCCAAATCAATACAGAAATCAATATCACGATCCGGAGGCATTCCAGGAAGATCAGAAGGAAAAACATCGGCAAACTCTCAGACTACTGGCACTGACTCAATCGTCGGAGACTGTGCGGTGGTGTCTTATACGTACGCTAGATAATCCAAACACCCCTTCTCTACCATGCACTGAGCCCTCAGGAAAGAAATAACCTTGCTAGGTGCATCAACTGCGAAACCCTTCCACTCCAATCTCGGAAACCCTGGCATCGCTAGTGAAACAGTCTTGGTATGGCAATCTAGAACAGCGTGATATGGAGATAACCAATCCATGCCTAGGATAACCTCAAAATCGATCATATCGAGCAACAGAAGATCTGTTCTAGTCTCAAACCTACAGAAAGTAACTACACAAGACCGGTAGATCCAGTCTACAACCACAGAATCACCCACAGGAGTGGACACATGAATAGAAACACCCAAAGGCTCAGGAGAAGTGACTAGGAATCGAGCAAATAGAGATGACACATATGAATAAGTTGACCCTGGATCAAAAAATACTGAAGCTCCTCTACAACTGACGGAAATAATACCTGTGATGACGACATCTGAGGCCAATGCATTTGGCCTAGCTGGAAGAGCATAGAACCTAGTCGGAGCACCGGCGGCCTGGCCTCCACCTAACGGAGTAGTAGCTGGCTGACCTCTCCCTGTCTGGCCTCCACCCCGAGGACGGCCTCTACTAGTCTGCCCTCAACCTCTAGATGGCTGGGCAGCTGGTGCTGGAACCATGGACTGCTGACCCTGCTGAACCGCCTTGCGCCAAAGTTTGGGACAAGTCCTCATCATATAACCTGGATCTCCACACTCGTAACACCCTATCGGTACCATAGCATGATGCCCTGAAGTCTGAGCTTGCTGACCTGGATACCCACTAGAAGACCCCTGGATGGTCGGTGGGCGATGCAAACTCTCTGGTGTGGTACTGGAGTGAGCACTAGAAGAACTCTACTAACCAGAATACCCGTCAGAAAGACCCTGAATGGCTGGTGGGCGGTAAGAACTCTCCGAAATCACACTAAAATAAGGCCTCGCTAGAGCACCTCGGGGAGGGGGTGGTGGTGCTGAGTATGGGGACTTGCTGGGCTGACCCCTCCCGAACTGACCTCTACCCCTAGCTGGGGCACCTCTGAACTCTCTGGAGAATCTGGCCCTCTTGTCCTGCTACATCTGCTCTCTACTGCTCATACGGTAGCCCTCAATCCTGCAGGCGATCTCAATCACTAGCTGGTACCCTGTGCCCATCTCTACTTCTCGGGCCATACCAGATCGGATAGTGGGGTGTAATCCCGTAACAAACCTCCACACTCTTTCTGTCTCTGTAGGAAGTATCATGAGTACCTGGTGGGACAGCTCTGAGAACCTCTCCTCATAATCGGTCACTGACATCTGACCCTGCTATAGATGCTCTAAATGATGATGCAGCTCTTCCCTCTCAGAGGGTGGAATGTACCGATCAAGGAATAACTGAGTGAACTGACCCCAGGTAAGGGGAGGAGAATCTGCTGGCCTGCTATGTGCATAGGACTGCCACCATTTACGGGCCCTGCCCTCAAGCTGAAAAGTAGTGAAGTCGACTCCATGCGACTCCAATATCCTCATGTTGTGCAGTCTGTCCTTGCACCTATCAATAACGTCATGGGCATCCTCATGACGTTCACCCTCGAAGACTGGAGGGTGAAGTCTAGTCCATATGTCTAGTAACTTCTGCAGATCGAACTCCACAGCTGGCATAGGCTAGGGTGCCGCTGTAGCAACTGGCTGAACCCCCTCTACGGGTGGTGCACCCGGAGTCTGATATACCACTTCTGCATGACTTGGATCCTGAGTAGTAGGGGTCTGTGCTCCCCCTCCTGCCTGCGAAGCAGCTAGGTCTGATGGAAATAAACCAGCCTGAGTCATAGTGTCCATGAACTGAAGCATACGGCCCATGACCTCCTGAAATCCCGGTGCAGTCATGAAATCTGCCTGAGTAGGCACAGCTGCGAGCACCTCGCCCTGCTCTTCAATAGTGGGATCCCTCGCAGGGTCTGCCGGTAGTGCAACTGGAATAGCTCTGGGATGCCCTCGTCCCCTACCATAGGCCGGTGCCCTCCCCGGGCCTCTACCTCGGCCTCTAGCAATGGGGGAAGCATCTTCTCCCGGGTCCGGAACGTCGGCAGTACGGGTCCTCACCATCTGTGAGAGAATAGAAGAGGAAATTTAGTACACTGACCACTGCACTATGGAAAATGAATAAAGAGTAGTCTTTCCTAACACCCTATAGCCTCTCGAATATAAATACAGACGTCTCCATAACGATCTATAAGACTCTATTAGGTTTGCCCGTAACTTGTGAGACCTAAGTGAACCTAGTGCTCTGATACCATGTTGTCACGACCGATTTTCCTTAATAGTTCATGATGGCGCCCGACACCATTGTCAGGCCATCCAACGCGGAAGTATAAATAAGTTCTCATCATTCAACCTTTACCAAAACTCAGCATAAAAGATTTTTCAAAGACAAGGCTGAGTCGTCACTACCGCCGACGATCATATTTATGATGCATGCTGGAGAAGGTGGCTTCGGTGGTCCTTGGGATTGATCTCGTCCTCTAGCAAAATTGGTATTTCCCTTATCGCTGAGCAGCTCTTTCAGGTATGCTTGGTTTAGCATCCTGACTACTTCTTGTCGCAGACCAATGCAATCTTCGGTCCTGTGCCCCCTTTCCTGATGGAATTCACACAGGACGTTCGACCTCCTTGTGCTAGGATCTGATTTCATTTTCTGCAGCCATTTCACCTTTTTTCCTAGCTTCTCCACTGTGTACACTATTTCTGAAGGGGACACACAAAAGTTATGGGCAGATAATAAAGGGGGAATACCTCTTTCATTTCGGAGTGGAACAACGTGTCGCTGTACTGCATCTGGGTGCCTTGGAGGGGGTGGATTGGAGGTCCTGATGTAGGGCTGATGCCTTTCTTTGTTGAAGTGTGGGGGTTGTTCCCGTTGTCCGTCGTTGCGTCGATCCCTTCTTGATTCTGATTGTATCGTTGTTAGTTGCTGGGTTTATCACGACCCATTTTCCATAATAGGTCATGATGGCGCCCGACACCGTTGTCAGGCCAACCAATGCAGAAGTATAAATAAGTTCTCATCATTCAATCTTTACCAAAACTAAGCATAAAAGATTTTTCAAAGACAAGGCTAAAGCTAAGAGTGATAACACTGTAAAAATATAGTTATACAACCCAAAAATGAATGTCTACTAACGTGTGTGCCAGAATCTGGTATCACAAGTTACAGGCAACTAGTAGAATATACACAAAAGAATAATATACTATCCTACTGTCTGAATCAGGATAGACAGAAACAAAAATACAGAGAAAGACTTCTTCGGCATGAAGGAGAAGCAGTTCACCGTAAAATTCTCAAGGGTGCTCACTGATGCGCACCAGAGTAGTGTCCAGATCCACCTGCCCCAAATCCTGTACATTTATGTACAAATGCATAGCATGAGTACATAAACAACATGTACCCAGTAAGTATTCCGCCTAATCTCGAAGAAGTAGAGACGAGAGGTCGACTTGATACTTACTAAGGTCAAGAAAATAATGAGAATCATTTAAACAAGCAAGTATAACTCAAGTCGTAAAACTTCCAAATTTGAATTAGAAATTCTTCTGTTAACCTTTCATAGAGTATGTCCATTCATATTTAAATATTTAAGCAAGCCTGGAATTTTAGCCGCAAGTAGAAGCTAGATAACTCATACACAAATAACCACCGAGGAACGTACGGCCCGATCCAACAGAAAAGTAAATGTGCACTACTGAGGGTCGAACGGCTCGAAGCATATATGCATCTATTACCCCGCTCGCGAATTATACGTGCGACACGGTAAAAATATAAATAACAATCACCCTGCTCGCGAATCATCCATGCAACGCAGGTACACATAAGAATAAATATTTTTCCAAGTACGAGTTAATTCTCTTTTTAATAATTCCAGAATAAATGAAATTGAATCCTTTTAGGATTTTAGTGACCAACTCGTTAGGGCCTAAGAAATTCAACAGCCAACAAGATTACATATATATCACATATAACATGCTTTAGGATCCTGGACTACCCGGACTGTCATATAGTCGCTACGCACGGACTCTCATCACTTGATACGTACGTAGCCCCCGCATATAAGCAATTTGGTTATTTATTATACCTATGGGGACATTTTCCTCTTACAAGGTTAGAAAGGAGACTCACCTCGCTCCAAAGTGCACTTCCAAGTTCCAAGAACGAGCCCAAGTCTTTAAATTCGAAGCCGAGCAATCCCAAACTAATCAAAAGAAGTAAGAACTAGTAAATAAAGGCTTACAAAATCGAATTCTAACCATTTAGGCAATATTCTAACCATTAACACAAGTTTCCTAAATTTCGACCCCGGGCCCACGAGCCCGGATTCCGAGATTTTTCGAAGGAAGTTGTTCTCTATCGCCTAAGGATCACAAATATATGATTTCTAGTTCATTACATGGCAAATTACGTGATAAAATCTTAGTTTTTCCTTAAACCCTAGGTCTAGCTCTAATCCCTTGATTTTACCTAATTTTTAGTGTTAAATCTACCTAATGTTTATGTATTTGAACTAAAAGTGAGTGTGGATTACTTACCTTGCAATTTTATGTTGAACCCTCCTCTTTGGAATCACCTAAATTGCCTAACTGTTGAGAGAAATGTGAGAAAAATGAGCTTGAGCTCGTATTAAATGAACCCTTCTGTCCCCAGCTATTTTCGCATATGCGAAAGTATTTCCTCTTCTGCAGAATCCGCTTCTGCGAAAAAATGGCCGCTTCTGCGGCTTTTGGAAATTGGGGCTGGACCACTTCTGCGGTCTGAGGGCCGCATAGGCGGAACCGCTTCTGCAGTCCCTAGGCCACTTCTGCGGTTTCCCCTGGCCTACCCTTTCTCCGCTTCTGCGATCAAATGACCGCATCTGTGGTCCCGCTTCTACTGTCCAAGAACTGCATATGCGGTTATGACAGAAGCAACAAGCTTCAGTAATTTTCAAATTTTCTAACTTCACTCGAACCTCGCTCGATTGACGCTCGGGGCTCCCGTGCCCCGTCCATACCGACAAGTCTGAAATTACGAGGCGGACTTACTCGAACCCTCGAAACACTCAAAACAACGCTAAATCGAGGAATCAACCCCAAAACCAAATGAATCAAATTATTGAACTTCGAGTTCTTAATTCTCCTCCAACGGGTCAAAACGCCCTTAAACTACTCGTATTGACACCAAATTTTTACGGGTAAGTCTTAACTAATATTTCGGACTTGTACCAAGTTTCGGAATCGAAATCCGAACCCAACCTAGGAAAATAATAATTTCTTAGTTTATTTAAATCTTTGAAACTTTAACTTAACAATTTCACATAAAAATTCATTACCCGGGCTAGGGACCTCGGAATTCGATTTCGGGCATACGCCCAGGTCCCATATTTTTCCACGGACCCTCAGAAATTGTCAAATCACGATTCCAATTTCGATTCCCCAAAATATTGACCGAAGTCAAACTTGGCTCTTTTTAAAGAACTTAAAGAAACAACTAGACTTATTCTTGCTCAAAACTCTTCTAACTTCCAAACTACCCGTCCCCCGCAAGTCATAAATTAGCTAAAGCAAGTAAGGGAAGTTTTATTTAAGGGAAGGGGTTTCAAAAATGCAAAACGACCAGTCGGGTCGTTACAGGGTTGGCCCGCTGAGATCGTCTTCGTCCGCTCTTACTTCGACACATTAGGCGTTGTGGATCTCTTCCCATGTGGTGGGGGGATATTTAATGAGTCAGCTTAGCAACTTCTTGGTCGCTCTCAAACCATCTCTGTTTAACCTGTTTTGGAAAGCCGCGACTGACATGCCTTCCGATACGTTTGGAAAACTCATTCTCACCCTGTTGAATCTGGCCAAGAAGTCCCTGAGTCCTTCGCCTGTTGTTTTCCTGACTGCAAAGATATCGTTGACCCTAACTTCGGCCTTCTTCGCTCCTGCATGGGTAGTGGAAAATTTGTCCACCATTTCTTCGAATGTCGATATTGTCCTAGCTGGCAGTTGAGAGTACCACGTTAAGGCCCCTCCTGTCAATGTTTCCCCAAACTTTTTCAGCAGCACGGACGGTACTTGTTCTTTTGACAGATCGTTGCCTTTCACAGCGGTCACATAATGAATCAGATGATTCTCGGGATCCGTAGTCCCATCATATATTCTTAAATATGGTGGCATCTTGAAGGTTTTTGGGATTGGGTGAGGGGCAGCCTCCTCACTGTACGGTTGTTCGATGAACCGTCCTACGTCGCACTTTGGCAGTAGCTTAGGAGCGCCAGGAATTTTGTCTACTCTTTCCGGGTGCTCTTTCATTTGATCACGGAGCGCTTTGTTTTCATTCTCCATCTCTTCCATTTTCTTAAGGATGGTTGCAAGTGCACCATCGCTGGTATGGCCATCGACGTGAGTGTTGCTCGCTCGTACAGTATCGAGTTCGCCGGTGGCAGTAGGGACTTCTACTGCCGGCGAGTTTTTGGTATTCCCTTGGGGTGATTTTTCGAGCAAACTACTTAAAGTGTTTGTCAACGATTCTTCCAGTAGCTTCTTAACCACCGGGGGTGTTTCTTTGGCGGCAGATGTAGAAGTCCCTTTCTCGTGCAAGATCGTTAAATCCTCGAGTGAAGAGGGTGAGATCTCCCCATCCGATGCATTATTGGGCATTGTGCTCGTGATATTTTCTCTACCGGCCTCGTTGAGAGGGCCTATGAGGTTGGTTGCGACATCTGCTATTGTCCTCATCCTTGCTTCTCTTTCTGCCATCGTTCGGCTTCTATAGAGTATGAAGGACGGTGATCGTTGTTTTTTGATATCCTAGGTATGAACTATGATTTCGATGGCCGAAATCCCCACAGACGGCGCAAAATTGTTTGTCCCAAAAGTTTCCGAACACTTTCTGAGCAAATCAATCAAAGTAAATTAAGGGTAAATCGTAATCGAAGATAATAAGACCTTAGGATATATGATATGTTCGTTCGTTTTCGGTCTCAGTATATGAAAGAGATTCAAAGATCAAGAGAGTGATTTAGAGAGAGAGAGAGAGAGAGAAAAAGAGAGAGAGAGCGAGAAAATAGAGAGATCAAGAGAAGTTCAATCATCCTTTTTTCTTTTACAATGCTAGGATCCCCTTTATATATTAAAGGACCCTCCTATCTATATCAAAATAAATAGAAACTAAATACATATCACCGAAGGAACGACGGAACCTGTGGTGTCATTTCTCCTAATGCCACCAAATCGTACCTCCACCCCGGCTAATGCGCGCTTGACGGTTATCCGTGCCGATGCAGAGACGTGGTTGGTCAAATTCGACCCCATACAATAGCCAGCTCAATCCTACTCCACGACCATCACTGCTGATTCTCCACGGCATATGCTCCATACTGCTCACCGTTAGTCAGCCATGCAGCGAAACTATAAATTTTGTTAGAAAAAATGTATACTCAACCTTAATAGCTGGTCATGAGGAGAGAATTGCATAATACCCATTTGGATTGGCTTATTTTAAATACTTTTAAGCCAAAATAGCTTTTAAGCCATTTTGTAGTGTTTGGATAAAGTAAAAAAAAACTTTTAAGCACTTATTTTGAGCTAAAATGATAAAAACAAGTCAAGTGTCAAAAGCTAGAAATCATAACTTATGGCCAGTGGCGGAGCCAGGATTTTTATTAAGGGAAGTCAAAATATAAAAAAACAAACTCACCAAGAAGTCAAGGGGTGTCAGTATATATACATATATTTTTAAAAATTATCGAACTAAACAGTGTATGCATAGGGGATTTGGCACAATATGTAATCCCTAGGGTATCGGTGTCGGAGAAGGGGATCACTCAATGCTGCTACAGGCACTCATTAGTTCGGATTGGGTAGCGTGAAGGAGATAATAGAAGGACCCGCCGAAAGTAGTTCTGTCTTTCCAGGTCTTCCGGAGTCAAAACTTCCTCATCCAATAGCATTCTTAGTTAGTACCATTCAACTAAGCCTGTTTTTGACGAGTGAAGCGGCTAGGCTACATGCTTAGCCTAGTATTCCCGGATTGGTATTGGATAAGTTTTTCGACGAAAGGGTGTCGACACCCCTTGGGTGCATGTGGCTCCGCCACTGCTTATGGCTTAAGAGCTACTTTGGCTTAACAACTAGTTAAAATAAGTCTATCGAAACGGGCTAGTGATGCCTAGATATGATACCTAATGCATGGATAGCCGTCACGGAAATGGATTTTAGATTTAACTCGATCATAAAAGCTTGCTTATAAGATAAGGATTGATCAAGAGCATATAAGGATCGGAGATGACCATTTCTCCTCTACAAATATAGGATAACTTACAATGAACATGCGGGAAGCAGTGCACATCCTTCTACTTCATTTCCTCAACCAAAAGCGCATTCCATCATTAACCATGATTTATTTTATTAATGGTAAAATAAAAGTTTAAAGTTAAATTATCATTTTTTTGGACAAACTAAAAAGGAAATTATATCACATAATTGTACATAATCTAACAAAATAAAAAACAAATATTTTTGAGTTATGTTCTTAAATATATCATGATTATTTTGTAAATATAAAAGTATATTATTAAAGAAAATAAAAAATTTAAAGTTCAAATTATTTTCAAAAATTAAAATATATCATTATTTTTTAAATAGTGTCAAATGAAAAATTATTATTGAAATAATAAGAGTGTCGCATTAAGTAATGATAACTAAAATTATAGGAGTAAAAAGATATAACTCAGTTATGAAATTTCCTTAATGCATTGTAGAAAAAAGAGGAAAAGAAAAACTACTCATCTATTTTAATTTAGATGATACATTTCGCTTATGAACGTCAAACTGTGTGAAGTTTGACAAATATTTTTTTTAATTATATTGATATGAGAAAAATTACAGCTTAAAGCACTTTTGTACAGTTTATGAATACTTAAATTTTAATTTTTAAATATTTAGTTGAACTAATCTATTCTAGCTTTAAAGTTTAGCCAAATTGACTCTCTGAAATGTGTTATCGTATTTGAGTAACAATTAAACTCAAATACGAGAACATTAATCTATATATAATATATACTATAATATATATAATATATAATATAATAAAAGAAGAGGCAAAAGCATATTATTAAGACAAGTGGCATAACCACGAAAAGCCAAGTGCCATACCATTTAACTAAAAAAACTTTTTTAAATATTGAATTAACTAGTTACTCTATTTGAATTAATAAATATAGATATCTTATAATTAGCTATATTAAAAAAAAATAAAAAAAAAATAACTACCCATTCAAATTTGGGAGTAGTTTCAAGTTGAAATTTTAAAGTTATTTTAAAATAAAAAATAAAAAATAAGAAAAAAATTAAATTAGCTACAATAAAAAAAGAAAATATTAATTAAAAAAAACTACCTATGATCAAGTTGGAGAATAGTTTCAATTTGGAGTTTTTAAATTATTTAAAAATAAAAATAAAAATAAAGATATAAAAAATTGCAAATTGGGGTGTGGTTTCAATTTGGAGTTTTAAAATTATTTTAAAATAAAAAACAGAATAAAGAAATAAAAATTGCTAATTTAAATTGGAGAGTAGTTTCCTTCTAATATAGTAGTCTTTATATATATATATGGATTAACCTGTAAATTCCTAGGAACATGAATAGGTGATTTTAAGTCCTAAAAATGGACAATTGGTGTCACCA
>MU678648.1:0-18918 GCA_026770625.1 Nicotiana glauca
GATAACAAAACTATTTTATTTTATAATTTTGGGAGTAATTGTCGTGAGAGCAAAAATCACGTGCTCACAATATATATATGCAATAAAAGGAAATAATACCGAAAACAGTTAAAAAGGGAGGGAAGCATGCTATGGGGGAGTACAATCCAGATATAAAGTCAACAATTTAAGTAAGAAACAGGGCAATAACCATAATTAACGAGAGCAGAAAAATCAACAGTTGCACGGCATCAACCTTCGTGCTTTTACTCTCATTCTCATCAAAAGTAATCAAATAAAGTGTGCGGCATCATCCTTCGTGCTTTCCCTCGCATCACTCTCATATCATGGCACGGAATGACCCTTCATGCAATCACAATCAGATAAGAGCACGGAATGTCCCTTCGTGCATAATTAATCAAAAATATGGCACGGAATGACCCTTCGTGTAAATATATCAAAACATGACACGGAATGACCCTTCGTGAAAATATAATCAAAACATGGCACGGAATGACCATTTGAATTCACAACAAAACCGCTCGAATCTAGTCACAAATTACTTGAATGTATCAATATATGCTAATTGAATCAACTTGAATGCATGAAAATGAATTTCCCAAAGTTTTACTCAAAAATTCTCAAAATGCCCTCGGGCCGACGTGGTCAAAACTCGAGGTTCAAACCAAAATCCGATTACCCATTCTCCCACGAGTTCATATCTATGATTTGTTTTGAAATCGGACCTCAAATTGATGTCCAAATCTCCAATTTTAAGAAAACCTAGGTTCTACCCAAAATTCCCATTTTCACCCATGGAAATCCTTGATTTTAAGATAAAAACATGTTTAATGATGTTAGAGATTGAAGAAATTGAGTAAAAATTGACTTAAAAATGACTTGGGGAAGGAAGTTTTCTTGGAAAATCGCCTATGGAGTGTTTGAGTTGAAAGAATGAAGAAATGAGGTAAAAATTCGTCTAAGTATGAAAATGCAGGTTGCGGATGTGGGAAATGTGAACTGGGGTTCGCAATTGCGAACTGGGGTTCGCAATTGCGAACCCCGACCAAAATGTGGGAATTGCAAACACAGCTTCGCATTTGCAAAGCCAGGCCAACACTGGGACTTTCGCATTTGCGAAAAACTAGTCGCATTTGAGAATGCCCAACATCTCATTTGCGGACAATTGTTCGCATTTGCGAAGGCTGGGCTCATAGGCAGGCATCGCATTTGCGATGGATATCTTCGCAATTGCGAAGATGGCTGCCCAGTAAATTTCTCGTATTTGCGATAAAATTCTCGCAATTGCGAGCTCGCATTTGCGAGTGATGTCTTCGCAATTGCGAAGCCTGCAGAACTGGAGAACACCAGATTTTTTTAAAAATGAGAAAATGCAATCCGATGCCTATCCAAAACTCACCCGAGCCCTCGGGGCTCCAACCCAAATACACACTCAACTTCAAAAACATCCTATGGACTTACTCGTGCGATCAAATCGCCAAAATAACATCATATACATAGAATCAAGCATCAAAACACATGATTTTCTTCTAAGTTTCATAAACTTTCAAATTTGGAACTTATAGCTCGAAATACGTCTAATGACGTTCGTTTTCAACCAAAGTTTACAGAAGGTGCTTAACACATATTTAAAACTTTTTTTGGGCATCGAAACCAAAATACGAGCCCGATACCTTAGTCTTTTAATCAATTTTCATTTTCATTTTCCTTAATAATTTTAGAAAAACAATTTCACAGAAAAATTCTTTTCCTCGGGTTCTAGACCTCGGATTTCGACTCCGGACACATGCCCGAGTCCCATATTTTTCTACGGACCCTCCGAGACCATCAAATTATGAGTCTGGGTCCGTTTACCACAAATATTGATCGAAGTCAACTTTAATCATTTTAAAGCCACATTTTGAAATTTTTCACAGAATTTAACATATAATCTTTTTGGCTACGCGCCCGGACTGTGCATGCAAATCGAGGCAACTAAAGGTGAGATATACAAGGCCTCGGAAGCACGAAAAGAGAGAGAAATCCGGTGATGACCCTTTTGGGTCGTCACATTTTCCACCTCTAAAACAATGGTTCGTCCTCGAACGAACAAAAGAAAGAAGCACCTGAGTCAGGAAATAGATGAGGATAACGGCTCCGCATATCAGACTCAGACTCCTAGGTCCGATGCTTCAGGAGGCTGACCTCTCCACTAGACGTGCACTGAAGGAAAACTCTTCGACCTCAACTGTCGAACCTGCCGGTCTAAAATAGCTACCGGCTCCTCCTCGTAAGATAGATCCTTGTCCAACTGGACAGTGCTGAAATCTAACACGTGGGCTAGATCGCAGTGATATCTCTTAAGTATGGACACATGAAACACTGGGTGCACGACTGACAAGCTAGGTGGCAAGGCAAGTCTGTAAGCCACCTCTCCCATACGATCGAGGATCTCAAATGGGCCAATAAACCTAGGGCTAAGCTTGCCCATCTTCCCAAATCTCATCACGCCCTTTATAGGCGATACACGGAGCAATACTCGCTCACCAACCATGAAAGCTACATCTTGAACCCTGCGATCCGCATAACTCTTTTGCCGTGATTGAGCCGAACGAAGCCTATCCTGAATGATCTTGACCTTATCCAAGGCCTCTTAAACTAAATCTATACCCAATACTCGAGCCTCTCCCGGCTCAAACCATCCGACTGGAGACCGACATCGCCTACTATATAAAGCCTCATATGGAGCCATTTGGATGCTAGACTGGTAGCAGTTGTTGTAAGCGAACTTTGCTAAAGGCAAAAACTGGTCCCCACGGGCCTCCAAAATCAATGACACAGGCTCAGAGCATATCCTCCAATATCTTAATAATCCTCTCGGACTGGCCGTCCGTCTGAGGATGGAACGTTGTGCTCAACTGAACTTGGGTGCCCAACTCCTGCTGAACTGCTCTCCAGAAGTGCGAGGTAAACTGCGTACCCTGGTCTGAAATGATAGATGCCGGCACTCCATAAAGGCGAACAATCTCTCGGATGTAGATCTCAGCTAACCTCTCCGATGAATAAGTGGCTGCAACAGGAATAAAATGTGCTGACTTGGTCAGCCTATCAACAATGAACCAAATAGTATCAAACTTCTTCCGAGTCATCGGAAGTCCAGTAACGAAATCCATGGTAAACCTCTCCCACTTCCACTCGGGAAGCTCAATCCTCTGAAACAAACCACCAGGCCTCTGATGCTCATACTTGACCTGCTGATAGTTCAAACACCTAGCCATGTATGCAACAATATCTTTCTTCATCCTACGCCACCAATAATGCTGCCACAAGTCCTGGTACATCTTCGCGGTGCCCGGGTGAATAGAATACCGAGAACTATGGGCCTCCGCTAAGATCAACTCTCGAATCCCATCAACATTGGGCACACAAACTCGCCCCTACAACCTCAAAACACCATCATCATCTAAGATCACATTCGTGGCACCTCCACGCCGCACCGTGTCTCTCAGGACACACAAATGGGGATCGTCAAACTGTCGATCATGGATACGCTCCAATAATAAAGAACAGGCGACTGTGCAAGCTAACGCTCTGCTAGGCTCAGAAATGTCCAACCTCACAAACCGATTGGCCAAGCCCTGAATATCCAAAGCAAGCGGTCTCTGGCTGACCGAAACATAAGCAAGACTACTCATGCAGGCAGACTTCCTACTCAATGCATCGGCCACCACATTGGCTCTCCCCGGGTGGTACAAAATAGTAACATCATAATCTTTCAATAGCTCCAACCACCTCCGCTCTTTCAAGTTCAACTCCTTCTGCTTGAATGAGTATTGCAGACTCTTGTGATTAGTGTACACCTCACACGTCACACTATATAAATAATATTTCCAAATCTTCAAAGCATGAACAATGGCCGCCAACTCTAGATCATGAACCGAATAATTCTTCTCGTGGATCTTTAATTGCCTCGAATCATAAGCATGACTCTGCCATCCTGCATTAATACAGCACCAAGCCCAATACGGGAAGCATCACAATAAACTGTATAAGGCCCTGAACCTTTGGGCAAAACCAATATTAGTGCCGAAGTCAGAGCTATCTTGAGATTCTGAAAGCTCTCCTCACACTCGTCTGACTAGCTGAACTGGGCACTCTTCTAGGTCAATCTGGTTATCCGGGCTGCTATGGATGAAAACCCCTCCACAAACCGATGGTAATAACCTGCTAACCCCAAGAAACTCTAAATCTTAGTAGTTGATGCTGGTCGAGGCCAGTTCTTGACTGCCTCAATCTTCTTTGGGTCCACTTGAATACCTTCTGCTGATACGAAATGACCCAGAAATGCAACCGAACTCAATCAGAACTCGCACTTTGAGAACTTAGCATATAACTGGCTATCCTTCAGAGTCTAAAGAGCCACTCTGAGTTGCTGCTCGTGCTCCCCCTGGTTGCGGGAGTACACCAGAATATCATCAATAAAGACTATCACGAACAAGTCCAAGTAAGGCCTGAACACTCGTTTCATCAACTCCATAAATGTTGCAGGGGCATTGGTAAACCCAAATGATATGACCAAAAACTCATAATGCCCATACCGAGTGCGGAATGCTGTCTTAGGGACATCAGACGCCCTAATCCTCAGCTGATGGTAGCCAGATCTCAAGTCTATCTTGGAAAACACCTTAGCACCCTGAAGCTAGTCAAACAAATCATCAATCCTCGGTCGTGGGTACTTGTTCTTAATCGTCACCTGGTTCAATTGCCGGTAATCAATGCACATCCTTATCGATACATCCTTTTTCTTCACAAATAATACTGGCGCACCCCAAGGAGAAACACTAGACCTGATAAAACCCTTCTCTAGCAAATCTTGCAACTGGTCCTTTAACTTTTTCAACTCTGGCGAGGCCATGCGATACGGAGGAATAGAAATGGGCTGCATGCCTGGGGCCAGATCAATACAAAAATCAATATCCCTGTCGGGCGGCATACCCGACAGGTCTGAAGGGAAAACCTCAGGGAACTCCCGAACAATAGGAACAGAGTCAATAGAAGCGACCTCTGTGCTGAAATTGCAAACATATGCCAGATAAACTAAACACCCCTTCTCGACCATGCGTCTTGCCTTTACATATGAAATAACACTGCGGGTAGCATGACCTGGGGTCCCTCTCCACTCCAATCCAGGCAAATATAGCAAAGCCAAGGTCGTCTTGGCATGACAATCCAGGATAGCATGATACAGGGACAACCAATCCATCCCTAATATAACATCGAAATCCACCACGCCTAAGAGCAATAAATCAACACGGGTCTCAAGACCCTCAAACACTACCACACATGAATGATGTACTCGATTGACCACTATAGAATCACCTACTGGTGTAGATACATAAACAGGGATACCTAAGGCATCACTAGGCATAGTCAGGTAGGGTACAAAATAGGATGACACATATGAATACGTAGATCCAGGGTCAAATAGCACTGAAGCATCCCTATCACATACCAGAATAGTACCTATAATAACAGCATCTGAAGACTCAGCCTCTGGCCTGGCTGGCAAAGCATAACACCGGGGCTGGGCCCCACCTTCCTGAACCATGTCTCTGGGATGATCGACTACTGGCTGACCCCTACGTCTGCCGGTCCGAGCTCCACCTCTACGGTCTCTACCTCCACCTCTATGATCCCTACCTCCGCCTCTAGCTGGCTGGGCAACCTATGGATCACCTGGTGCCTAAATCATGGGGCGAGGACCCTACTGCTGAGAGCTACCCGAGGCTTGAGGGTAAAATCTGACAATGTGACCGGGGTCACCACAACCATAACAAGCCCTCGACTGCTGAGACTGTTGGCCCTGTCTACCTAAATATCCTCCCCGGAAGCTCTGAAGTGGAGGTGCACTGATGGGCTACTGATCAAAATAATGCTGCTAAGAACCACCACCGCCTGGAGTACCATGAGAAACCTGGAGTGCTGACTGAAAGGACCTCGGTGAATGGCATCTACCATAAGAATCCCTACCTCTATACGAGGTACCACTGAACATACCAGAATGACGAGGCCTCTTATCCAACACATGACCGCCTCCCCGTGCAAGAGCCATCTCAACTCTGCGGGCCGCATTGGCCGCCTCCTAAAATGAAATCTCACTCCCGGCTCCCATGGCCATTTGGAGACGGATTGGCTGAATCAATCCATCAATAAACCTCCGCACCCTCTCTCGCTCTATGGGGAGTATAACAATAGCATGGCGTGCCAAATTAATGAACCGAGTCTCATACTGTGTAACTGTCATGGACCCCTGCTGGAGGGGCTCGAACTGCCTGCGAAGTGCCTCCTGCTGCGTGACTGGGAGAAACTTCTCCAAAAACAACTTCGCAAACTGATCCCATGTCAATGTTGGAGATCCTGCTGGTCTAGATAGGCAATAGTCCCTCCACCAAGTCTTGGCGGATCCTGCAAGTCGTAAGGTGGAAAAATCGACCCCATTGGTCTCCACAATACCCATGGTCCTAAGGATCTCATGTCAGTTGAATAAGAAATCATGTGGATCCTCTGATGAAGCACCGTTGAATGTGGTGGTGAAGAGCTTGGAGAACTGATCAAGTCTCCACAAAGCATCTGAAGACATAGCCGCTCCATTGCCGGCCTGGGCTGTAATACCTGGCTGAGCTGTCACAGCTGGCTGAACCACTGGGACATGAGCCTGGGGAGCTACCTGCTCCGGAGTACGTATAGCAGGAGTCTGAACTCCTCCTCCAGCCTGAGAAGTGGCTGGTGCTACTGGAAGCAAACCCGCTCTAGTGATGCTCTCCATAAAGCCTTCCAATCTGACTAAAGCATCCTGAAGATCTGGGGTGACCATGACCCCTCCTAGGACCTGAGCTGGGCCCACTGGAGCTGCTGGGGCTGGAACCTCCTCATCATAGTCAATATGAGGCTCCACCTCTAGGACTGTTTCCCGGGGCTGAGCTCTGCCCCTGCCTTGGCCTCTGCCCCTCGCAGGAGCTGCTACTGGGGCTCGGGCTGCTGCACGGTAAAAGAGGAAGCACGTGTTCTCTCCATCTGCGAAAGAACAGAGTGGAAAGACAATCGGTATTTGATAAACAGAATCGCACGATAAGAAAGAACAAAAGTGAAACTTTTCCTAACTTTGTAGCCTCTAGGGATAAATATAGACGTCTCCGTACCGATCCCTCAGACTCTACCAAGTTTGTCCGTGAGTAGTGAGACCTATGTAACCTAGAGCTCTGATACCAACTTGTCACGATCCGGATTTCCCACCATCGGGAGTCGTGATGGCGCCTACTGTCGGAGCTAGGCAAGCCAAGCATTTAAACATTTTTCGATAACAATCCAACTATAATAATATTAACGAGTCATTTAACAAAAAGCGGAAGTCATTAAATCATAAATAACTGAGAACCCAAAAAAAAAAATTGCGGACGGTTAATATTTCACTACCCAAGACTGGAGTCGCCATCTCACGAACCACCAAAGAGTGCTACAAACAAGTCTGAATAGAAAGTACATAATGTCTATCTCGATACAATGAAAACAAACTAAAAATATGGAAAGGGACTTCGTCCTGCGAACGCCAGCTAGGCTACCTCGTAAGTCCCTGGACTGAAGACAGCTCCCGATCAATATCCTACTGTTGTAGACCAAAATCTGCTCCAGTACCGAGATCTGTGCAAAAAGCACAGAAGTGTAGCATCAGCACAACCGACCCAATGTGCTGGTAAGTGCCTGGCCTAACCTCGGCGAAGTAGTGACGAGGCTAGACAGGACTACCAAATCAACCTGTGCAGTTCAATATATATATATATATGCAATAAAAGGAAAGAATACCGAAATTAAACAGTTAAAAAGGGAGGGAAGCGTGCTATGGGGGAGTACAATCCCGATATAAAGTCAACAATTTAAGTAAGAAATAGGGAAATAACCATAATTAATGAGAGCAAGAAAATCAACAATTGCACGGCATCAACCTTCGTGCTTTTACTCTCATTCTCACCAAAAGCAATCAAATAAAGTGTACGACATCACCCTTCATGATTTCCCTCGCATCACTCTCATATCATGGCAGGAATGACCTTTCGTGCAATCATAATCAAATCAGAGCATGGAATGTCCCTTCGTGCATAATTAATCAAAAATATGGCACGGAATGACCCTTCATGCAAATATATCAAAACATGGCACAGAATGACCCTTCGTGCAAATATAATCAAAACATGGCACGGAATTACCCTTCGAATTCACCACAAAATCGCTCGAATCTAGTCACAAATTACTTGAATGTATCAACATATGCTAATTGAATCAACTTGAATCCATGAAAATGAATTTCCCAAAGTTTTACTCAAAAATTCCCAAAATGCCCCCGGGCCCACGTGGTCAAAACCCGAGGTTGGAACCAAAATGTCACGACCCTAGTTCACCAATCGTGAATACGTCATGACGTCACCTAGTATTCGCAACTAGGTAAGCCTAACATAAATTGCGGAAGCAACAACATTTACAAAATTTTAATCAAAAGCTAAATAATATGAGTAATGTATACAGTTGCCGCGTGGCACATACACTTCAACACTTTAAAATTCTGAAACTATCTCAAAGACTCGAAAACCCACGGACAACACAGGCTAAGAGTAATACATAACACTACTCTAATCATCCGAAAAGTCTATAACAAGGAAGAATGGAATAGCATCTAACTAACTAAAGAGGTAGAGTGAGAGGGAGACTCTCCAGTCTGCGGACGTGGCAGATATACCTCAAGTCTCCGAAATGCTCCCTGCAGCTACTGATAATGCGTCTGCGTAGAGGTACCTGGATCTGCACAAGAAAAACATGTGCAGAAGAGGTGTGAGTACACCACAGCGGTACTCAGTAAGTCGCAAGCCTAACCTCGGTTGGGTAGTGACGAGGAAAGGTCAGGACCTTACTGAGGCAGAAATAATACAGCAGCAAAAATATTAACAGTGTAGAAATCTGACGAAAACTAATGAATGCAGCAGTGCAATAAGGAAGATCAATGAAATAATAATACTACAAAGACAGAACATAAGCACAGAGTAAATACAGCTAAATTGCAAGAATGCCAACGAGGGTCTCCCAGGATACCGCCCTGTAGCCCTTTCCTCAACTGTCCAATGGATCTCCTGGGATACCGTTCAGTAATCCAACTCTCATATCAATATCAAGGATCTTCTGGGATACCGTCCCGTAGTCCAATCATCAGCGTGTAGGGGAATCTCTCGGGATACCATTCCATAGTCCCAAAATAAAAGTGCAGGGGGATCTCCCGGGATACCGTCCCGTAGTTCTAAAATAAAAGTACAATAGGATCTCCCGGGATACCGTCCCGTAGTCCCAAAATAAAAGTGCAGGGGGATCTCCCGGGAATCAAACCCGTAGTTCCAAAGTAAACAAACAAGGGGGGAGCTCCCGGAATTTCCACATCCGTAGTCCCAATTTAAATACGCAACCAAAATCAGAGGAATATTCAGAAGTGAAGTACATCAATACAACAACAACTCAAAATATCAAATAATTACCAAACTCATGGAAAATAATAGTAGATCATAGCCTAATATGCTTCATAGAGTGCAAACAAGGAAGTTTAAGCAAATAGTCAAGTAATTCCACTAACGTGCTTTTCTATACTAGCACAGGCTATAATCGCAAGTAGAATAAAGCAAATACGAAAGAAATTGAGTTCAAGTATTTTAAGTAAAAATTTGGGTTTTCAACAATTATCTCAAGTACGCGCTCGTCACCTCACGCACAAGGCATTCAATTACCAAATATCACATCCTAAGGGACAAAGTCCCCCACACAAGGTGAGACAAGCCACTTACCTCGATCAAGTGCAAGTCAACCTGAAATCATGCTCTTGCCACGAGTATCCGACTCCAAATGGCTCAAATCTATTCAATTAAATTGCATATTGTAAATAATAATTCAAGTAATTTATTATAAAATTAAATTCTAAGCTAATACGTGAAATTATATAAAATGCCAAAATACCCCTCAGGCCCCACGTCTCGGAACCGGGTAAAATTTACATTTCCAAAAATCTTGCACTCTCACGAGTCTAACCATACCAAATTTATAAAATTCCCATATCATTTCGGCCCTCAAATCAGTGATTCAATCCAAGAGGATTTTCTACCATTTTCAACAAAATTCTCAGATTAAATACCAAAATTTGCAATAGATTCGAGTTATACAACCAAAATTGAGTTAAGAACACTTACCCCAATGTTTTCCTTGAAAATCTCTCGAAAAATCGTTTCACCCGAACTCCCTTGGCCCAAAATGTTAAAAATGGTCGAAACCATGAAATAAAGCTTCTGCCCAGGTATTTACTCTTCACGATCGCGGAAATTGCTCTGCGATCGTGAAGAACAACTTTTCTTCGCCCAAAATTTGCTCTTAGCGATCGCGGTAAACACTTCGTGATCGCGATGAACAATTCCAGATCCTCCGGACAGCCTTCAATATAATGGTCATAACTTTTTGTACACAACTCCGAATGACAAATGGTTTGATTTTCTGGACACTAGACACATAGGGCTATAACTTTCATATGTTTCTCATTTACTGAATCCTTATACATTGCAAGATATAAGCTTCCAAATTCATTCATATGTATTAGAGATCCTTCTCGGACAACCTATAGTGTAACGTCCATAACGTTTTCTACAGATGTCCAAATTACTATTTCTTTAGATTCCTAGAAACTAGACTCGAAGGACTACAACTTTCGTTTTTGAATCACCTCAAAATTCCTTGTAGATAAAAATACATGAGCTTCCGAAGTAGGATTAATGCAACAGAAATTTCCTTCTTCGCGATCGCGAAGCACTGTACGTGATCGCGAAGCACTGGCAATTTTTTAGCATTTTACTCACCGCGATCACATCCAATTCCCCGCGATCGCATAGAGCACTGCTGTAGCCAAAAACCAGCAGCTAAAAATAGCTTAGAAATGGTCCGGAACCACCCTGAAACTCATCCGAGTTCCCCCGGGACCTCAACCCAACATGCCAACCAATCCTAAAATATTATTCAAACTTGTTCCAATTATCAAAACACCTCGACTAACACTAAAATCATCGAATTACATCAAATTCAAGCCTAAGTTCTTTTAAAACTTCAAAAACACGCAGTCGATCAAAAACCCTACCAAACCACGTCCAAATGACCTGAAATTTTGCACGCACGTCCCAAATGACATGACGGTGCTACTGCAACTTCCGGAATCCCGTTCTGACCCTCGGATCAAAATTTTACCTGACAACCGGAAATCGCCAAAATACTAACTTTCGGCATTTCTAGCCTAAATGAGTTACGGGCTTCCAAAATACATTCCGAACACGCTCCCAACCCCGAAATCACCTAACGGAGCTAACGGAACCATCAGATTTCCATTCCGAGGTCGTCTTCACATTGTTCCGATTACAGACTATTTTTCAACACTTAAGCTTTCATTTAAGGACTAAGTGTCCCCAACACTCCGAATCCAAACACCGAACGTCCCCACAAACCAAAATAGCATAAATGAACTTAGGGGAAGCAGTAATAGGAATTAGGGGCATATATTCTGAAAATGACCAGCCGGTTCGTTACACAAAACCCGGTTACCCATTCCCCCACGAGTTCATATCTATGATTTGTTTTGAAATCGGACCTCAAATTGATGTCCAAATCCCCAATTTTAAGAAAACCTAGGTTATACCCAAAATCCTCATTTTCACCGATGAAAATCCTTGATTTTATGATAAAAACATATTTAATGATGTTAGAGATTAAATAAATTGAATAAAAATTGACTTACAAATAATTTGGGGAAGGAAGATTTCTTGGAAAATCGCCTGTGGAGTGTTTGAGTTGAAATAATGAAGAAATGAGGTGAAAATTCGTCTAAGTAGGAAAAATGCAGGTTGCGGATGTGGAAAATGCGAACTGGGGTTCGCAATTGCGAACCCCGACCAAAATGTGGGAATTGCGAACACAGCTTCGCATTTGCGAAGCCAGGCCAACACTGGGACTTTCGCATTTGCGAAAAACTCGTCGCATTTGCGAATGCCCAACATCGCATTTGCGGACAATTATTCACATTTGCGAAGCCTGGCTCATAGGCAGGCATCGCATTTGCGATGGATATCTTCGCAATTGCGAAGATGGCTGCCCAGGGAATTTCTCGCATTTGCGATAAAATGCTCGCAATTGCGAGCTCGCATTTGCGAGTGCTGTCTTCGCAATTGCGAAGCCTGCAGAACTGGAGAACACCGGATTTTTTTTAAAATGAGAAAATGCAATCCGATGCCTATCCAAAACTCACCCGAGTCCTCGCGGCTCCAACCTAAACATACACTCAACTTCAAAAATATCCTACGGACTTACTCGTGCGATCAAATCGCCAAAATAACATCATATACATAGAATCAAGCCTCAAAACACATGATTTTCTTCTAAGTTTCATAAACTTTCAAATTTGGAACTTATAGTCCGAAACACGTCAAATGACGTCTGTTTTCAACCAAACTTTACATAAGGCGCTTAATACATATTTAAGACTTGTTTCGGGCATCGGAACCAAAATACGAGCCCGATACTTTAGTCTTTTAATCAATTTTCATTTCCATTTTCCTTAATAATTTCAGAAAAATAATTTCACAGAAAAATTCTTTTCCTCGGGTTCTAGAACTTGGATTTCAACTCCGGGCACATGCCCGAATCCCATATTTTTCTACGGACCCTCCGGGACCATCAAATCACAGGTCCTGGTCCGTTTACCAAAAATATTGACCGGAGTCAACTTTAATCATTTTAAAGCCACATTTTGAAATTTTTCACAGAATTTAACATATAATTTTTCCGGCTACGCGCTCGGACTGCGCATGCAAATCGAGACAACTAAAAGTGAGGTTTTCAAGGCCTCGGAAGCACGGAAAGAGAGAGAAATTCGGTGATGACCTTTTGGGTCGTCACAATGGCCCATCAAATGCTTTTACAATAACTAGCCTTAGGATACACGCGTTGCGCGTGTACCTTATCAATAAAAATAAAATTTTAAAATATCACACATAATATCTTTGAGTTGTAAATTGAAAATTAAAGAAAAAAAGAGTGAGTCGAAAGCATTGAATATTCTTTTTACTTACTAATAAAGGAAGAACCTTTGTCTCGCATAAGTCTTCCGATGGATTAAGTGCCAAAATTCCTTCAATTTTATTATTCGAACATATTGATAAGTTTCGTGAAGAAAATATTTTATATGTGAGAGTAATCAAAGTTTTTGAACTCAATGTCCATTTTTTTAGAACAAAAACGCCAATAAGAATAACAATTTTTTACTTTTCTTCCTATCCTTCAACCATCATACAAAAATTTTCAAAACATCTTTTCAAAATATATTTCAAATAGTTCTATAATATTTATTGTCTCTTGTTTTTATAGATAACAATAATAATTTTCAGACTAAGGATAGGTTTGGTGTAGAGGTGGTTTACATTGTTCTATGAAACAAAAAATATATAATTTATGTTTAAGAAATGTAATTTTTACAAAATTTTATTTTATAATTCGTGCATGTTGATACAGCAATGTTTATTTATTTGTGTGATGTTTAAAAAGTTTATATTTATTGATTTAGGGAACACGTACAATAACTTAAGCAAAAAGAATGAAGTACAACTACTTAATTATAAAGTCCAAATCAAGCACCATAAAAGAAATTTTGCTCTTAAACTATACATGATTAAATAACTAAATTATTAAACGACAAAAAATCAAGAATCAAGAAGCCAGTATGCACAAAAATCACAAGCTGAAAGTCGCTGGTTATGCATCTTTTTTCGTTCTCTCACTATTTGATAAGAGCCCAAAATTACAATTTTATTTGAAAAAAATACATATAAATATAACATTAGTATTTATTGTCCTAAATAGACTTAGTTTATGAGGTCAAATTTTGTGAAGATTATCTGTATGATCAATGAGTAACTGCGTCATAATATTACGCCCTTACAATGGACAATCAAAGTGATATGAAATCCTCAACCAAAAGCATAAACACATCCTTTCAACCCAAAAAAACTCATTTGAAAAGAGTATTGATTCTAATGTCGAAGATAAAAATTACCAACAATAAATGAAATAGTACTAAAAATGCATCAATCATCACCATGTTTATCAAGAATCTAATTACATCAAGAAAATTAAAATTTAATAAAATAATAATAATCACATGATTAATGATAACAAGATATACAAATATATAAGCATCATGCAATAAGAATATGAATAATAACTTACTGTTTTGGTTGAGAACACCATAGGCTTTTCCAATAGATAGTACTAAAGCAAGATTCCTGCACAAATTTGTTAGCTTTAGAAGATAAGAAATTCTTGTAGTACTCTGGAAAAAATATTCGAAACTCTACAAGATGAAATCCCAACGTCATATTGAATGTTGGATATTTTGTCCCCAAAAAAAAAAGGCTTCAACCATTTATGGATTCAACAACCTTTAATTCTTGTAAACCCGTTTTTCTTTTAATTTAGGAGAAATAACGTGGAAGGTACATATTATAGTTATATTACATATTTAAAATAAGGAAAGACTTTATACAAGGTAAAGAATATTAATTATACAAGTAAAGAATCTTAATTGAATTCAAATCCTAAATATTTAGGACTTCTTACATAGTTCAAATAAGAAAAGTTTTAATAATCAAAATATTTGCTAATTTTAAAGCCATAAATATTATTAAAAAAACTAAATGCTAATTTTGTTTGCTATAATCTATTTTTTGAAAGGTAAAAAAAAGTTGTCCAATTTATTTACTTGTTGCTAAAAGTCCTTAGTTTGAATCAGTAACGGTATATTTTTACTTAAACTTTTTGTGTAGAACATGTTGAAATTGTCTAAAGGCTTCTTAGTTTGCATATTAAAACTGTCTAAAAGCTTCATAGTTTGTTGTACGTATTTGTATTAGAAGTATGAAAATATAATAACTCAAAAGGTGTTAGTCCAAAGCAATATAACGAAAGAATTAATAATATTTGTATATTATAGAACAAAAATAATAATACTCTTGGCTAAAAAAATAATAAAGAAAAATCTAAATAGATTGTGATTTTTTCCCTTACCTGTTTCCCATTTCCGCTTAATACATTGCAGTGTCCAAAAATTTAGGACTTCCAACGCATTTTGTTTAAATAAGAAACATTTTAATAATAAAATATATAGTAGCTTTCAAAATTGCTTTCAAGATCTAAATATTAGAAAAATAATTATATGACAGTTTTGCCCAATATAAAATTAATTTTTAAGAGTAAAAAAGGCGAACGACATTTTGTTAAAGGCTTTTGTGCTTTAGAATATACGCGTTGTGCGTGTTCTTCATCTCAATGAATATAAAATTTGAAAAAATTATTAAACTATGTGATGAGTTATAAAATAAAAAAGTTTAATGTAAAAGCTTAATAAGAACTATTGATCCTATTAGCCAACTTAATAAAGAAAAAAAATTATATCATGCAAAAGTATTCTAATGCCTTTACATAACTTCGATATATGAGTTGCGCACTTGCTTTAATAGCTCAAATAGTATAGAATAATATACTGACTTATCAAATATCATGTAACTATACTATATATGTTCTCATAGCCTTATGAAAATAATTTCTATTTGCTCAAAGTACCGAATATAAATTTTATATTATTCCTGTTGAACTCAAGTTGAAAAATACGAATAAGATACTCCATATATTGTTAGATGTAATTATCATAGAAAGAATTTTATTAGATTAGAATATTTAAATCCAACAATATTTATTTCTAGAAAGAAATAAAATGATATAAATTAAATCATTATATCAATTATATGAGTTAAAATTTGCTTAAACATTATTTATATTGTTAATGTACTAAAAATAAGTTAAATTATTTATATTGTTAAGAGTATTATTTAGCTGCTAAATCATAATGTAGGATCCGGTATTGGAGCGCAAACCCATAACCTGACATTCGTAGACAACTCTTAAATAGAAATTTATAATTTGAGATTTTAACTAATTTATCTTATATTAAAAGCACGAAAGCTCTTAGCGAAATATCGTTGGTCTTTTTTACCCTTTAAAAATAAAGTTCACACGGAACAAAATAATCATTTCAGTTATTTTCCTAATAAATAGGACTCAAGAATCAATAAAAGTTTTACTTATTAAATCTTTTCTTGTTTGATTGAGTAAAAAATTCTAATATTTAGGTTTTTAAAATTAATTTATACTTACATTATATAATTATTTCCTTTTGGAGTATATAACAAAACTATAAATATATGCAATCAGTTTCACATCAAATAGTCTTAATTTAAAAGTTAAAACACTAGCACTTATATATGTTTATGTTTCGAAGAAACAAGAGGTCGAACACTAGCACTTGGAAGTGATTTCCGGTGGTTTGGTTAGTTTCGGGGGATGATTTGTGACCTAGGAGTGCGATCGGAATTAAATTTGGAGATCCGGTGTAGAATTAGGCTTGAATTGGCGAAGTTGGAGTTTTGGCGAATTCCGGTTGATAGGTGAGATTTTGATCCGGCGATCGGAATGGAATTCCGAGAGTTGCAATAGCTTCGTTAGGTGATTTTGGGTATGTCTGCAAATTTTCAGGTCAATCGGACGTCGTTTGGTCAGGTTTTTGATCGAATGTGAGATTCGGAAGTTTTTGTTGAACTTAGGCTTGAATCCGTCGTGATTTGATGATTTTTTTGTTAATGATCGTATTTTTATGATTGTAACAAGTTCGAATGAGGTAATAGAGCATATCTGTATTTTTGGTTGAGGTCCCGAGGGCCTCGGGTTGAATTCGGGTGGTTGAACGAGAGAATTTGGAGTTTGAAGTTTGCTGGTTTTGAGTTGCAGCAGGTATTTCCGCATCTGCGGAAGGGAGACCGCAGAAGCGGGAAATTCTCCGCAGGTGCGAAATTTGGTGAGTTCAGCAAGTATCGCAGAAGCAAAAATTAATTCCGCATATGCGAGTCTGCAGAAGCGGACTAGTAACCGCAGAAGCGGTTTTGGATGAGTTGAAGGGAAACCGCAGAAGCGGACAATTTCCGCTGAAGCGGAAGTCGCATAAGCGACAATTACACCGCAGAAGCGAAAATGCTGAGTGTTTAATAAAACAGTGGGTTTCGATCTTTAGAAGTTAGAAAAATATTTTGGGACTTCGGGAGAGGCAATTTTGGGCGATAATTGAGAGATATCGAAGGGATTCCATCAGGTATGAACTTGTAGCTTCAAATAATGTTGTTATCGTATAAAAACAAGGATTAAACACTGATAATTCAAGGAATTTAAGGGTAAAAATGGTGGTTAGGGCTTGAAGCCTAAGAGACACTAAATTGATGATTTGAAGGGGCTATTGAACTCCGATTCTTGTGTAATTGATATGTACGGACTCGTGGTGAGACGAGGATTTCAAAAATGTGAATTTCGTAAATTTTCGAGAAGTGGGCCCGGGGCTCGGATTTTTGCCAATTTTGTGTTTTTGAGTATTTTTCGAGTTCTTTCGATTGGGTTATGTCCCATTAGCATATTATAATGTATTCCTTATGGTTTTGAGCAGATTCGACGCGCGAAGAGGTTAATTCAAGAGAAAAAGGCGTAGCGGACTAATCCCGTGGCCGGTTTGAGGTGATTAATAGATGTAGATGATGACCTGAGGGCTTGAAACCCCGGTATATCATACTGTGACGCTATATTGAGGCGAGACACGTACTCTACAGCGAGTGCGGGGTCGATTGTGATCGAGGACTGTGGCCTAGTCCTACCGAGCGATGTTGTACTATATCATGGGCTAGAAATTAGCCGGTAAACCTCCTACTTGGATGGTTATGGACATGATTGGGGCTGTATGCCGACTATTTGAATCCCGTAGGGATTGTTATCATTGTTCCCATAACGTATAGCATGTTTCATGATATTAGTCCTGAATTGAATATTGTATCAAAACGGCTAGTAAATTCTAAGGTTTTAAAACACCTAATTATAATTCTGATAATTGAAACTAAAAACGGTAAGTATGATTGTGCATTCATGACTATGCATGGATCGGGCTGCACGCCGCAGCAGGTGTGATATTGATATTTGCGCTTGGGCTGTAGAAGCCCCTCCGGAGTCTGAACCCCCTACAGTGAGCACCGGGTACCCTTGGATCGGGCTACGCGTCGTAGCCGTCATGTGCATTGCATTGCATTCATACATTGATATATATATATCTGCTTTGACGGTTTCTGTTGACTGTTATTACAATGTTAAACGTGTAGGAGTACTGTTCTTAGCTTTACATTGTGCTATTTTTGGGATTTCTTACTGTCAAACATTATACATGTCTATTACCACTGAGTTGGAAGTACTCACTTTACTCCCTGCACCTTCCGTGCAGATCCAGGTACTCCGGGAGCTAGCTGAGCTTATTGTTGTCCTTCAGAGTCTTTATACGGAGTTGTCGAGATAGCTGCCTGATGTCCGCAGGACCCGACTTCTCTCCTATTTTCTGTTATTTGACTTTTCCGCGTAGCTCAGACTATGTTGTTTTACAATACATTTATGCTATTCTGGTAGAGGCTCTAGACTCATGACCCCCAGGTCTTTGGGAGGTTGTTCAGTATTGTTGATTTTCGGATTATTTCTATCTATCAGTTATATTTTTGGTTTCAATGTTGTTAATGATTTTCAAAGAAATGGTTTTGAGCTTTATGATCAGGTTGAGAGTGAAATAGGTCGGGCTTGCCTAGCAGTTGTGTTGGGCGCCATCACGACCGGGTTTGGGGTCGTGACAAGTTGGTATCAGAGCCTAGGTTACTAGGCCTCATGAGTCTTGAGCCGGTTAGTAGAGTTTCGCGGATC
>MU678655.1:12111-33096 GCA_026770625.1 Nicotiana glauca
TGGAAAAGTCAACCGGATGTTGACTTATGAGTTAGAAGGCCCGGATGTGATTTTCGATGATTCGATTAGCTTCGGGAAGTGATTTGTGACTTATGAGTGTGATCGGAAGTGATTTTGGAGGTCCGGTGTAGAATTAGGCTTGAATTGGCGAACTTAGCATTTTTCGCGATTTTCGGTTGATAGGTGAGATTTCGATCCGAGGGTCGGAATGGAATTCCGAGAGTTGCAGTAGTTTCGTTAGGTAATTTGGGGTGTGTGTGCAAAATTTCAAATATTTTGGAGGTGGTTTGGTTGGGTTTTTGATCGAATGCGAGTTTCGGAAGAATTTGAAGAACTTAGGCTTGGATTTGATGTAATTTGATGGTTTTAGTGTTAATCGTGGTGTTTTGATGATTGGAGCAAGTTTGAATATGGTATTGGATCATGTTTGTGTTTTTGGTTGAGGTCTCGGGGGCCTCGGGGTGAGTTCGGATGGTTAAACGGAGAGTTTTGGAATTTTTGCAAGGTAAAGGGGCTGTTGATATCTAGTATCTTCGCACCTGCGGTTATAGGACCGCATGTGCGGTCAAGCAGAAGCAGACGAGAAGGTTGCAAAAGCGGAAATGGAATCAGGGCAGGTTCCGCAGAAGCGGAAGTGACGACCGCAGAAGCGGTTGCGCTGGTGCGAAATTGGAGCCGCAGAAGCGGCCAGGGATTTTAAAGAGAAAACCGCAGAAGCGGTGTAGTGCCCGCAGAAGCGGTCCCGTATCAGCGGAAATGGGACCGCAGATGCGAGAAGACTGGCAAGAGTATTAAATTAGTCTTCTTCGCGAATTTTTGAAAGAGTAACATATTGCACTTTGGACTTGGAGAGTTTTTGGGTGATTTTGAAGAAGGTTTCGAGAGCTTTGATCAGGTATGAATTCTTGGACTTAGAACATGATTTTATGGTGTAAATACATGGATTAGAACTGAAAACTCAAGGAATTAAAGATCAATAATGTTGGCTTAGGGCTTGAACCTAAGAGAGCTTAAATTAGGGATTTGAGGGATCAAATGAACACCGATTCTAGTAATTTTGATTATGTATAGACTCGTGGCGAGATAAGGAACCTGTTGATGTGAAAATTTGTGAGATTTAAGAAGTGGGCCCGGGGCTCGGGTTTTGGTAATTTCTGGATTTGTGCCGGTTATTGATTATTTCGGCTTGGGCTTTTTTCCCTTATCATATTGTTATGTATCCGCTCTGATTTTAGTTAGATTCGATGCGCGTGGAGGCCGATTTGAGGAGCAAAGGCATCACGAGCTAGAGATTTTACTGGATCGAGGTGAGTAATGATTGTAAATGATATCCTGAGGGTTTGAAACCCCGGATTTGCACATCGTAGTGCTATATTGAGGTGATTTGCACGTCGAATAGCGAGCGTGGGGTAGAGCACCGTTGGGGATTGTGACTTGGTCCGTACCGATTGTTGATTTTATCGCGTATTGACCGAAATGTATTTGATATTATCATGATTTGGGTTGATTGCCATATTTGGACTTCATGCCAACTATTTGAATCCTTCGGGGATTTTATCACTGTTTCCTCACTATTTGACATACTACTTCAACTCAGTCCTGTTGATTATACTGTTTTACAAACTCAGCCATTTTAATTAAACTTTGAGACTTAAATGATATTTTCCACTGTTATTTGGGCTGAGCACTACTATTTTGTTGATGCCCGAAGGGCTTATGATGTTTTCTGTATTGAGTGAGGCCGAGGGCCATATGTGAGGATATGTTGAGTGATGTGAGGAGGCTTTCAGGCCTCGAGTGTTATGTGAGGAGGCTTTCAGGCCTCGAGTGTTATGTGAGAAGGCTTTCAGGCCTTGTTTTATATGCCACGAGGTGGCTTGATATTGCGCTTGGGACGTAAGGGGCCCCTCCCGGAGTCTGCACACCCCAGTGAGCGCCGTCAACGATAAATAACTGGAGCGGGCTGCACGCCGCAACGATATGTGGATTGGGCTGCACGCCGCAGCGGTTACTATATAATACTGTTCTGAGAGTGATCTGAGAGAGAGTGCCCGAGGGGCTGAGAGTGTTGTTGAGAGTGGGCCCGAGGGGCTGGTACTATTTTGAGATATTTCCCAAGGGGCGGACTTTTATGTGCTCATCTTGCATACTTATTTGCCTTTTTTACCTGTTATACTGTGGTATTTATGCTTGAGGGGCGAATTTTCTGTGCTTATCAGCACTAACTGTTTTGAAATCATTTTCGTAATTATTGAAAAGATTATTTTCACAAGAGATTTGAACTTAGCCAAGGTATTTCTAAAGATTTCACAGATTTTACTGTTTTCTCAAAAAATTGTACCCGGCTTCTATACAGCATGTTGGTTGATTTATGTGATTTCTTGCTGCTCAGTTATTATTTACCTTTATTACTCACTTAATTGGAGTACTCACTCAGTTGGAGTACTCACTTTACTCCCTGTACCTCGCGTGCAGTTGCCGGTACTTATTCACCCGGTAGCGCGTATTGGCTGCGTGGAGGCAGAGTTGTTGAGGTTTTAGCGAGGTGACTGCCAGCGTTCACAGCACCGCTGTCTTTCTATGTTATTCATTATTCTCGTTCAGTGTATTTCTAGACTTTTAAAGTGGGAATTACATTCTCATAGATGCTCGTGACTTGTGACACCCCGATTAGGGCTGTGTTGGATTGTAATTCTGCTAATTAATATCATTAAGTCGTATTTTGCCGTTCATCGGTGTTTAACTATTTTGAAAGAGACAAGTTGGGTTAGTTGGCTGGCCTTGTCTTCACGAGAGGCGCCATCACGACCAGTACGGGGTTTGGGTCATGACAAGTTGGTATCAGAGCCTAGGTTACTAGGTCTCACGAGTCATGAGCAGGTTTAGTAGAGTCTCACGGATCGGTACGGAGACGTCTATATTTATCCTCGAGAGGCTGCAGAACCTTTAGGAAAACTTCACCTTCGTGAATTTTTTTCGTGCGTCCTTGATTCAGCTTGAAAAGAAACTTTTGAAATTCCTTCCACGTGTTCGTATGCGCGTATGAGCGCTTAGTATCAGATGTGCCTTGATGGCTTGTGATTCCTCGATCAAGGGGCTAGATGTGATCTCTATGAGTTTGATGTTGGGCCAGTCTGGATGACTTGAGGCCGGATCTTTGCTTATGGCTTGAGCACCGAGGTGCTGACTGTGTGAGCAAGTATTTTGAACTTATACGTTCGGTATTGTCCCTATTAGTGGAAGTGACGGCTGAATAGCCACGTGATGAGTATGTTAGTACTGCGAGATGTATTTATGTGACTTGGAAGTCACGATGAAGGTCTGCTAGATGATAGAAGAACTATTAAGTGTTTGATTTCCATTGTGACTGGATGTGTAGCCCCGAGTTATGGGTGCGTGAAGAATCTTTTCATGTCTTCTAGTTGGGAGTGAAGTAAATTTCATATTGCGGTATGAGTCCAGACTTAGGCAGATCAAGTGACTGCGTAATGCTCGTGGCGGTGGAGGGGATACAGAAATGGTAGTTGGAGGCAAAGCAGGTGGGTCATCTCCTGCGGAGTGTTCTAAGGTTGTGTGATCCTTATGTTATCTATTAGAAGGTCTCATTTGCAAGTGAAGAACATGTGTTGACATCTAAATTGGATTACCTAGAGAGTGGGCTTAACTGTGTGTGAGTGAATGCTAGATGATTTGTGTTTCCACAAGTTTATGAAGGATTAAGTTTAGTCTCACTATGATATTAAGGCAGCAATGGAGTATATGCATTATGAGTTGTTGGGAGTGTTTTGATCTATGGCTTCAAGCCAAGTTGGGGAGTTTGCTATTGATTAGCTAATTGTACGGCATTTTCTATGTTGGCTCCGGTTCGAGGCATGCTGGCGAACCAGTTCTGGTTGCGAAAATTGAGCCGAAGATGGCACGAGAGAAGCAAAATTTTGACAAAGGTTATATGGTGCTTCGTAGATGTGTGAGAATCAGAGGATGTCTTAAGCTGTTGTTGGTAAGGAATGCTCGGTGCATGGAGCATGAAGATGTATGTTTGTATTGGGATGAGGTCATATCCTGCGGTGTCAGAGTGCTAATGAGTCACGGGTGGTTAAGTTCGTTTGATCAGGTAAATTGCAGTCCGAATAAGAAGTAAATGAATCTCGAGAGTGGTTTCAATGTGTTCAAAATTCTACATGTAACAATCAGGTGTCTTAAGGTTGTGTATGTGGTTAGAGACTGTGTTTTCATTGGAAAACGTCAAGACTTGTGGTATTTTTATGTTAATTATGGGATCCTAACTATCCATATCTGGAAAGTAAAGGCAACGGATTTAGATTCACAAGAAGTTCTTCAGAATAAAGTGCTACGGAATGTGGTGTTTTTGGGAATATTCGAGAGAGAGTATTCAGTGGCTTATGGGTTTCAAATAGTGTGGTTCATTGGGTCTCGTGTGGTAAGCCTGAGAGAGGCATAGTGGTGCTACAGCAACAGAAAATATCAAGTTGAGGATGAAACAGAAGGAAATATAGATGGATGAAGTATCTTGATAGAAGACCGAATCGGTATGGTAAGGATGTGATTAAATCTTTGTGTGTGTTCAAGGTAATAAATCCGTGCAGGTATTTTGCAGCAATGCTCTTGTGTTTTGACGGCTTGCTTAGCTTGGTTTGGTTAGAAGGATTCAATCCCGACGATTTAGTTTGTGCAAATGGAGTTGGGAGAGTTCATGTTGATTTCTACCGTGATTGGAGAAGTGCGTTTTCTACGAGTGTGAGAGGCTTGGGATGTATAGTGATCTTCTTCTAGGTGGGACCAATGGAGAGTTCTTGACTAGTTGAGTACGTAGATTTCTGTGCCTCGGAAGGGAGATAAAAGTTTTCGTGTTATCCTTGGATGGTATGGTATATGCGGTATGTTGTAGAGGACCGAGACTTGCGTGTGCTAGGTTACAGTTTAGTTCTGAATGGAAGTTCATAAAACTCTGAGACAACGGGTAGCCTCAGATAATCAAGGAAAATGGTACTGCTAAATGGAAGTGATTTGACAAGAGCATTTCTCTCGAAAAGGGGTAATATGACTTAACTGATGATACTTCGGTAGTAGTGCAGCTCTTTCTTGTTAGGTCAATTGCCGATATCTGATTTTGTTTGATGGCATAGGGGAAATTTTAGAATATCTTTTGTGAAATGATTGGGTACTTGAGGGGTGATATGTATTCATACGGCGGAATTCGGGATCAGGCATGGTGATTCGTGTGCTATATGGAGTTGGAGACTGGGAGTTCTTAGGTACAGACTATGTAGTGGTTGTGGATCGTGTGTATCGGCACCGTTAGCGGCTTTTGGGATTTAGAGGCCCGAGTGGATCTTTACTTGCTGGTATGTTAGTTTTTTGGATGTAATGTTGGGATTCAGACTAGTTGTCTTAGTATTGGGTGATTCTGAACTATTACGCTATGGGCTATGCCGGAAATACCACGGGATTAGTGGCGAGGAGCGTTGGATTATGTTCTAGCAGGGTGGTTTATATTTCAAAGACTAAGCGGACGGTTAGGAAGGATTACTTTTCTTAGTTGGGTCATTGTGATGGATGTCAGCGCAAAGGTTTCTACCATTGATTCAGTCCCGGTGTTGAGGGACTTTTAGGATGCCTTTCTTGTGGCTGGGCATGTCGCCGGGTGAGGCTGTGGATTTCAGTATCGATTTGGTTCCGGGCACCGTATCATACAGCTCCGACAGGAGTTATAGTAGTGGAAGGAGCAGCTTCTGGCCTCCTTGGTAATGAGTTTGTTGGCAGGCCGATGTGGCTGTGTATTCAGCTTGAGTTGCTATTCTATGTTGTGAGACGGTATGATTTGTTGGTTTCGGGCACATCTGGTGCGGTTCTATTGGGGATTCATAGTGAAAGTCGAGCGGGAAGAGTAATTGGGTGTTTCTCGGTAAATGGAGTGTCGGTTATGACCTATCGGGTTGCGTGTATTATATTATTTGTTTCACCATAGGTGTGATGAATTGCTTTGGTTTCAGACATCAAATTGTGCGTGGCTATCGATTTTGAGCATAATGACTTGAGGTGTTTCATGTGTAACAGTGTTTGGATAGAATCACGTATTATAGCAAGGCCACGTGGAGATATGACCTTTCAGAGTAGATGTAGGTGTTTTATTCTATGATGTGAGACGGGGTCTCAGCCTTGTATCGTGATGGTACTGATGAGCTCGAGGTACAGTTCTTTTGTTTGATTCATTTTTCATGATTTGAGTATTTCAGACCGTTTCTTATTGGTGCGCGTATTATGCAAGTTGTGGCTTAGTCCTGTATTGAGGTGTCATATCACCAGAGTAGTGTGTTGGATTCGAGGTGATCGTTGGGGTCACTAATGAACACGAACGGAGTTGGTTTCAGCTTGTTGGAAGGATAATATCGAGGCTCGGCTCGGAATCTGTTGATGTACTAGTCAAAAGGGAAGTGGCTTCATGAATGGTTGATCTGAGAAATGGTTACGGTTATTACGTGTTTCATTTATCGTTGGCAGTATATGAAAGTGTTGGAATAAGACCTTAGTTGATAAGAGGTTTTCTACCGGTATTCGGGTGTTGTGAGATAACTGCTATGAATAGAAGTTATCATTTTGAGTATTTGGGGTTATGTAGCATAGCATATGATTGCACCGGAGGTTGCAGGTATGGGTTATTACAGCTGATTCGGGATTATTCTGAGTGTAGACGTGAGGTTCTGATCTTGTGTGTAATTTCAGAAAGTGCAATGTGGTGCAATGGTTTATGGACTAGATGGATTGTGAAATTTTAGCTATGTTATGTTATCGGACCTATGCGAGATAGGGTGACGTGGGATCACCCCCGGGTATATGCTTGGTAAGGTCATTCAGCTATTGGTTGGCTTTTAGGACAACTCTGGGTACGCTCGAGGATGAGCGTTTGTTTAAGTTGGGGAGGATGTGATGACCCGACCAGCCGTTTCAGGAGTTACCGCCTCGTTTTCCCCATTTTATGCTTCTTCATGTTTCATTATCAGTATTTGGTGTGTTTGAGTTGAATTGGATTGATTTTGGTAGGAAATGTGACACTTAGTCTCTTTGCGGAAGATTTGGTTTGGAAAAGTCAACCGGCTGTTGACTTATAAGTTAGAAGGCTCGGATGTAATTTTCGGTGAGTTGGTTAGCTTCGAAAAGTGATTTGTGACTTAGGAGTGTGATCGGAAGTTATTTTGGAGGTCCGGTGTTGAATTAGGCTTGAATTGGCTAAGTTAGAATTTTTGGCGATTTTCGGTTGATAGGTGAGATTTCGATCCGAGGGTCGGAATGGAATTCCCAGAGTTGCAGTAGTTTCGTTAGGTGATTGGGGTGTGTGTGCAAAATTTCATATATTTCGGAGGTCGTTTGGTTGGGTATCGAATGCGAGTTTCGGAAGAATTTGAAGAACTTAGGATTGGATTTGATATAATTTGATGGTTTTAGTGTTAATCGTGGTGTTTTGATGATTGGAGCAAGTTTGAATAAGGTATTGGATCATGTTTGTGTTTTTGGTTGAGGTCCAGGGGCCTCAGGATGAGTTCGGTTGGCTAAACGGAGAGTTTTGGAATTTTTGCATGGTAAAGGGGTTGCAGATATCTGGTATCTTCGCACCTGCGGTTATGGGACCGCAGGTGCGGTCACGCAGAAGCGGACGAGAAGGTTGCAAAAGCGGAAATGGACTCAGGGCAGGTTCCGCATAAGCGGAAGTGAAGACCGCAGAAGCGGTTCTACTGGTGCGGAATTGGAGCCGCAGAAGTGGCCGGGGATTTTAAAGAGGAAACCGCAGAAGCAGTGTAGTGCCTGCAGAAGCGGTCCCGCATCAGCGAAAATGGGACCGCAGATGCGAGATGACTGGGCAGAGTATTAAATTAGTCTTCTTCGCGAATTTTTGAAAGAGTAACATATTGCACTTCGGACTTGGAGAGTTTTTGGGCGATTTTGAAGAGGGTTTCGAGAGCTTTGATCAGGTATGAATTCTTGGACTTAGAACATGATTTTATGGTCTAAATACATGGATTAGAAATGAAAACTCAAGAAATTAAAAGTAAAAAATGGTGGTCTAGGGCTTGAACCTAAGAGAGCTTAAATTAGGGATTTGAGGGGTCAAATGAACCCTGATTCTGGTAATTTTATATGTATAGACTCGTGGCGAGATAAGGAACCTGTTGATGTGAAAATTTCTAAGATTTAAGAAGTGGGCCCGGGGCTCGAGTTTTTGTAATTTCTGGATTTGTGCCCGTTATTGATTGTTTCCACTTGGGCTTTGTTCCATTAGCATATTGTGATGTATTAGCTCTGATTTTGGTTAGATTCGACGCGCATGGAGACCGATTTGAGGAGCAAAGGCGCCGCGAGCTAGAGATTTTACCGGATCGAGGTGAGTAATGATTGTAAATGATATCCTGAGGGTTTGAAACCCCGGATTTGCACACCGTAGTGCTATATTGAGGTGACTTGCACGCCGGATAGCGAGCATGGGGTAGAGCCCCATTAGGGATTGTGACTTGGTCCGTCCCGATTGTTGATTTTACCGCGTATTCACTGAAACTTATTTGATATTATCATGATTTGGGCTGATTGCCATATTTGGGCTTTGTGCCAAATATTTGAACCCTTCGGGGATTTTATCACTGTTTCCTCACTATTTGACATACTACTTGAACTCAGTCCTGTTAATTATACTGTTTTACAAACTCAACCGTTTCAATTGAACTTTAAGACTTAAACGATATTTTCCACTGTTATTTTGGTTGAGCACTACTATTTTGTTGATGCCCGAGGGGCTTATGATGTTTTCTGGACTGAGTGAGGCCGAGGGCCATTTGTGAGGATATGTTGAGTTATGTGAGGAGGCTTTCAGGCCTCGAGTGTATTATGAGGAGACTTTCAAGCCTCGAGTGTTATGTGAGGAGGCTTTCAGGCCTCGAGTGTGATGTGAGAAGGCTTTCAGGCCTTGTTTTATATGACACAAGGTGGCTTGATATTGCACTTGAGCCGTAAGGGGCCCCTCCCGGTGTCTGCACACCCCCAGTGAGCACCGTCGACGATAAATAACTGGAGCAGGCTGCACACCGCAGCGATATGTGGATCAGGCAGCACGCCGCAGCGTATACTATATGATACTGTTCTGAGAGTGATCTGAGAGAGAGAGCCCGCGGGGCTGAGAGTGTTGTTGAGAGTGGGCCCGAGGGTCGGACTTTTATGTGCTCATCTTGCATACTTATTTGCCTTATTTACCTGTTATACTGTGGTATTTGTGCCCGAGGGGCAGATTTTCTATACTTATCAGCACTAACTGTTTTGAAATCATTTTCGTAATTATTGAAAAGATCATTTTGACAAGAGATTTGAACTGAGCCAAGGTATTTCTAAAGATTTCACAGATTTTACTGTTTTCTCAAAAAATTATACCCGGCTTCTATACAGCATGTTGGTTGCTTTATGTGATTTTTTGTTGCTCAATTATTATTTACCTTTATTACTCACTGAGTTGGAGTACTCACTTTACTCCCTTCACCTCGCGTGCAGTTGCAGGTATTTATTCACCCGGTAGCGGGTATTGGCTGCGTGGAGGCAGAGTTGTAGAGGTTTTAGCAAGGTGACTGCCAGTGTTCGTAGCACCACTGTCTTTCTATGTTATTCATTATTCTCATTCAGTATATTTCTAGACTTTTAAAGTGGGAATTACATTCTCATAGATGCTCGTGACTTGTGACACCCCGATTAGGGTTGTGTTGGGTTGTAATTCTATTAATTAATATCATTAATCATATTTTACCGTTCATCTGTGTTAAACTATTTTTAAAGAGACGAGTTGGGTTAGTTGGCTGGCCTTGTCTTCACGAGAGGCGCCATTATGACCAGTGCGGGGTTTGGGTCGTGACAAGAATTCATAACTGTCTCAATCTTATTTTTACCGTTTTTCTTTTTATTGTCTGAATATTCAGGAGCTATGACCATTCCAATGCCCCCTTTCGCCATGCATAAACTAAACCAATAATTAAGATAAGCACGAAAATGAAAGCTTCTATAAATACAGATACACCCAATACGTCGAAACTCATTGCCCATGGATAAAGAAAAACCATTTCAACATCAAAAATAACAAAAACTAGAGCAAACATATAATAACAGGTTCGAAATTGTGACCAAGCAGCTCCCATTGGTTCTATACCCGACTCATAGAAGAGAGTGTATAGGAATTTCCATCTCAAGATTTAGAAGATCTTGTGTTGGTATATTCCTTTTTATTATTATTTAATAATAGTATTACGAGAAGCGACTGGGCGTATTGTATGTGCCAACTGCCATTTAGCTAATAAGCCCGTGGAGATTGAGGTTCCACAAGCGGTACTTCCTGATACTGTATTTGAAGCAATTGTTCGAATTCCTTATGATATGCAACTGAAACAGGTTCTTGCTAATGGTAGGGGGGGGGGTTGAACGTAGGGGCTATTCTTATTATACCGGAGGGGTTTGAATTAGCTCCTCCTGATCGTATTTCTCCCGAGATGAAAGAAAAGATTGGCAATTTGTCTTGTCAGAGCTATCGCCCCAATAAAAAAATATTCTTGTGATAGGCCCTGTCCCTGGTAAAAAATATAGTGAAATAACCTTCCCTATTCTTTCCTCGGACCCTGCTACTAAGAAGGATGTTCACTTCTTAAAATTTCCTATATACGTAGGCGGGAACAGGGGAAGGGGTCAGATTTATCCCGACGGCAGCAAGAGTAACAATACTGTTTATAATGCTACAACAGCAGATATAGTAAGCAAAATCATACGAAAAGAAAAAGGTGGGTATGAGATAACCATACGGATGCATCAGATGGACGTCAAGTGGTTGATATTATCCCTCCCGGACCAGAACTTCTTGTTTCCGAGGGTGAATCTATCAAATTTTATCAACCATTAACGAGTGATCCTAATGTAGGCGGATTTGGTTAGGGAGATGCAGAAATAGTACTTCAAGATCCATTACGTGTCCAAGGACTTTTGTTCTTCTTGGCATCTGTTATTTTGGCACAAATCTTTTTGGTTCTTAAAAAGAAACAGTTCGAGAAGGTTCAATTGGCCGAAATGAATTTCTAGATTCGCAGATTTGTCGACATCAAGTTCGTAAAAAGAACCAAATTCTTGTTGGCGATTATTTATGATCAAAAAAATGAAATTCTGAAAACTCCTTTGTCTTATTTATACTCTTCTTCAAAATCTACATACTATGTGGTACAAGGGATTCCCAGCATCTCGTAGAAAAAGAGTATGTAATGTAGAATTTGAAGAAGAGTATTTGACTTTCATTATTTTTATTTCGTTTTTTAAAATTGGAGTAGTGTGACTATGTTACTATTGACAGATTTCAATGCCATAAGACGTATCAATAGTTTTCTATTCTAAATAGAAAGAAAGTCAAATTTGTCTAAATACTAGACATAAGGAAGCAGGGGATAAATGCGGGGAACAAAAAATTCTAGGAGGGATTATTTGTCTTCCTAGTCTTCGACACAAGAAAGGGGTGTAGAAAAATCCTTTTTTCTTGTGTCGAAACGAAAGAGTAATGATTCTTGATCCTGTTTGTTAAAAATTCCTAGTCTTGGTTTCGATTTTTCCAGATGTATCATAAACCCTTTACATATAATATACTAAGTGGTGGACAAACAAAACAAAAAAAGAGAGGAAATTTTATTAATTAAATAAAACTTCTTCAATCAACTTATCTTATACAAAATTTGATGATGAAATATGAAAACAATAAAAAATAAATAGAGTAATGTAATAGAGAGAGTAAGGTTCTACATTAGATTAGTATAGAAAGGATTTGCACGATATCTAATATATTATAGCAGCCAAGAAATTGAGTGATTCCTTCTTTCTTCCAACCTTGAAAGTACCGATAGATACTATCATAGAAAAAGAAGAGGTGGTCCGAATAGTGAATTTTTCAAAAACATGATCAGAAAAATGAGAAAAATGGAGTTTTTGAAAAGAAAAAGAAATCCATTTTATCATTTAGACGAAAAAAATATTATGATTCTTAAGAACTCAACGGGCCCTTCCCCTTCGAATCAAACAAACAAAGAAGGGAATCCCGTTGAGTTCTTACGCTTTCATGTTGACGACTCAATTCATTCGATTACTACAGGGATGAACCCAATCCGGAATATGAACCATAAAAGAAAATACCTATTAAACCGATTACAAGAATACCAGCTACAGTACCTATTATCCAAAGAGGAATCCTTCCAGTAGTATCGGCCATTTACCCCACTTCCCTCCAGATTTCATCAAGTGGTCATGCTAGAGACATAAACAGTCATGGATAATTAAATTATGAGATCCTTCCGAATGAGCTAAGAGAATCTTATTGATTCTCTTTCGTTTTCTTAATTGAAGAAATAATTGGAAAATAAAACAGCAAGTACAAAAATGAGTAATAACCCCCAGTAGAGACTGGTACGATTCAATTCAACATTTTGTTCGTTCGGGTTTGATTGTGTCGTAGCTCTATAATTCGGATTAAGTTTATCGTTGGATGAACTGCATTGCTGATATTGATCCCAAAAAAAAGACGGTAGGTACAGCTAGGTCGTGAATAGCCAACCATCGTACTGTAAAAATTGGATAGGTTCGATCTATAGGCATTAGGGCCTCCTAAAACGATCTACAAAATTCATCGAGTTGTTCCAAAGGATCAAAATGACCAGTTATTAATGGAATTCCTTGTCGGCTCTCTGTAAAATACTCGTTTGGCCGAGGGCTTCCAAACACATCGTAAGCTAAACCGGTGCTGACAAATAACCAACCCGCAATGAATAGGGAAGGTATAGTAATGCTATGAATGACCCAGTATCGAATACCGGTAATAATATCAACAAAAAAAGGTTCTCCTGTGCTTCCATCTCTCTCTATTACTTTGAGAAGAGAATCGTTGGTTTGACCGACGAACTACGTGGGAAAATAGACCTTCTTTCTTTGATTTGAAGCAAGACTTTTTGAAAGTAACAATTCCATTCAGTTCGCTTTCGGAAAACTTGCTGGTCGCGGATTAGTTCGTTCTGCGCCGCTAGTGTCCTCAACCCAAAGGCGCAGGTTGATCTCTCTAGTTGAGGCTGCATTCAGTTATTCATATTCATCTTGACACGTGGGAAGGGCTTACTCTACTAGTGGCTCAGCTTGGTCTCGCTCCCTTCTCGCACTATTCCTCCCTACTAAAAAGAGCGATTGAGAATCTCGAGAGCCTTTCCGAACGTCTGTCTTCGCAGGGAGATTGGAAAAGAAAGGAGTATTTAATTCTTTTACTGCCTTCCATTCTACTATTCTGATCTAATTAATTGCTCTTCCGAACGACCAAGTCATAATGAGATTAAACCGATGCTTCCTTGCCCGTGTGGAACATGGATTAGCATTATGTCATTCCTACAAGTGATGACCCACCCAGGATTGCTATGTACGGACTTAGAGATCAAATATAATATGTTTCTTTCCATTCCTCGTGAGCCACTTATTTCTCCGAAACAAGAGATTAAAGTCATCTTCCTCCTTTTTCCAAAAAAGTCGACGGTGTTACACCATTGGATACTTCGAATAAGCTTGAGTACATATAGGATACACCGGTGCTAAAACCTTTTCTCAAGAAATCTTCCAAACAGTTGGGGTCGTTGCTTCGGATCTTGTGCTCCCGGTGTGAACCCAGTTGGTTTCGTAGTTTTAGAATTCTGCTGATCCCAAGTACTCCATCTTCATCATTGCATATAGGAATATAGAAAGTAAAGAGGAAAAGGCATGACCAGAAGAATTGTGTGAAATAAGTGAATTTATCCAGTTGAGGCATTCTTGATTGATTGAGACAAAATGATTCCCTCAATACAACTTAACTCCGTCAAGCCTGTATGAGTAGTGAAGAAGTATACATTACTTTGGTTGGTTATTGACCAACGGAAAGCATGATCGACATATTTAAGGTATGATATGTATCAAAATCAGATCACCCCTTCACTATTATTTGTTTAAGAGACTAATAAGTACTACAAAGCAAGCGAACATGTTTCTATTACATTTAAATGTTCAATATTATCAAGTTTTTGTTTAAATGAATCTTTTGAATGGCACCTTAACAGATCCTCATTGCTCAAGAATGAATTACATTTATCAAACAATACCATCTCCGCAATGTAGTTAATCCACTAGTAATTGAAATTTCTTAAGCATATACCGTCCAGATGAACTGAATGTATGACAATCAAATACAGTTTTGATGTTTTCCCTCTTTTAGAAAAGGTCTTCATTATTCGCCGACATCTCCAAAACCAGATATCTGATTTGAAGTTAACTGTAACAAACCACTTATTCAAGCACTTCTATTACTTCAACAGTAACCAGAAATTACAACATACTAAACTGAAATACGAAAAAAGGAGAAAAGGGATAAGAAGCTCAGACGAGATGATACAGACAGGGGAGAAGGAAGATGAGGAGGAGCAGACATTTCATTCAACAATAGGCATCACCCTTTCTTTCTATCTGATAGTACTTTTTTAACCAATTTCTAAATGGGCCTGGATCCCAAATAAAACTTTCCAATAATTTACTCAGCCCAATCTCTTCTAACTCAGTCTCATTCATCACTTCTAGCCCATAGGCCCATATAGAGTGAGCCTGGTTCATAACAATACTCCCACCCTAAAAAAGAACCTTGTTGTCACGACCCCAGTTCACCCTCCATGAACATGTCGTGATGGCACTCAGTTCCTACAACTAGGTAAGCCTAACAATGCGAAAATTAATATAACTTGCGGAAAAATTTAATTAAACTAAGCAATTCTAGAAGGAAACTATATACATAAGTGCCACTTAGCATATATAACTCATAATAAGTGCGGAAGTCAAAATCTCAACCCAAAACCTGGAAACTCACGGGAACCACAGGCTAATAGAAACATAACACGCTGCTCTAACTCCGGAATATCTAAATAACTGAGAGAAAAGGATCAAACTGAATACTAAAGCTGGAACATAATAGAGACTCCTGGTCTGCGGACACGACAGATATACCTCGAAGTCTCCATGTATGTCCTCGCCTCAAGGGTGGTGTGCCTGAGTAGAGGTACCTGGATAATCTGCACATGAAAAACATGCGCAGGAAAGGCATGAGTACACCACAGCGGTACTCAGTAAGTGCTAAGCCTAACCTCGATTGGGTAGTGATGAGGAAGGTCAGGGCCCTACTGAGACAAAATATAATAATAATAATAATAATTAACAGTATAAAATCCGACAGAAATAATGAGTACAGCAGTGAGATAACGCAGGTCAATGAGGCAACAACAACTACAAGGAACAGAGTAAACACCGAGTAAATACAGCTCAATATCAATGATAACAATGAGGGTCTCCTAGGATACCGTACTGTAGCCCTTTTCTCAACTGTCCGTGGATCTCCCGGGATACCGTCCCGTAGTCCAACTAATGTACCAAATCGAAGGATCTCGCGGGATACCATCCCGTAGTCCAACCATCAATGTGCAGGGGGATCTATCGGGAATCTAACCTGCAGTCCTAAAGTAAAAGTGTAGGGGGATCTACCGGAAATCGAACCCGTAGTCCCAAAGTAAACAGACAGGGGGGGAGCTACCGGAATCCCACATCCGTAGTCCCAATGTAAATACGCAACCACAGCCAAAAACAAACCAGGGAATGAAGTACGAAAGACAAACAACAGATAGAACTGGGCTAGCATGCTTCACGTAGTGCAGTCAAAACAACTTCAGCAATTAGGCAGTCAAGTCAGCTAAACATGCTTTTCCTAACCTAGCACAAGTTATAGTTTCAAGTAGAATAAAGCAAATAAGAAAGAAAACTAAATTTCCATAACTTAAGTAAAAACCGAAATTTCATCAATTGGCTCAAGTACGCGCTCGTCACCTCACGTTCAAGGCACTAAAATATCAAGTAATAATCCTAAGGGAAAAGGTCCCCCACACAAGGTTAGACAAGCTACTTACCTCGAACCAGCTCAATAATCAACTAGGAACCACGCCTTTCCCACGAGTATCCGACTCCAAGTGGCACAAATCTATTCAATTCAGTTACAAGTCGTAAATAATATTGCAAACAACTGATTCCACTATTAAATTTAAAGCTAGGGCGCGAAAATAGGTAAAATGACCAAAATGCCCCTCAAGCCAACATCTCGAAATCGAATAATTTACAAATTTTTAGAACCCTTTTACTCTCACGAGTCTAACCATATAAAAATCTCCAAAATCGGAGGTCTCACTCAAAACCCAATAGTTTGGTCTAAGAAGTTTTACCCAATTTCTTCCAATTTTGATCCCAAATTCGAATTTTAGTGATGGATTTAACTACAAAATGATGAAATATAGCTAGGAGAGATCAAAGAAACATTACCCAACGGTCTTCTCTTCAAAACCCTCTGAAAATCGCCCCTCCCCGAGCTAAATTTGATTTTTCTAACTTATGAAGTCAAACCCTCAAATTTTCTATATCTGTGACGACCCGACCCGTTGTCTTATGAGTTACCGCTCCATTTCCCCCATTTTATGCTTTTTCATATTTCATTATCAGTATTTGGTGTGTTAGAGTTGATTTGGATTGGTCCTGGTAGAAGATGAGACACTTAGTCTGTTTAAGGAAGGCTTGGTTTGGAAAAGTCAACTGGATGTTGACTTATCAGTTATAGGACTCAGATGTGATTTCCGGTGATTCGGTTAGCTTCAGGGGATGTTTTGTGACTTAGGAGTGTGATCCGAACGGATTTTAGAGGTCCGGTGTAGAATTAGGCTTGAATTGGCGAAGTTAGTATTTCAGCGAATTCCGGTTGATAGGTGAGATTTTGATTCGAGGGTCAAAAATGAATTCCGAGAGTTGCAATAGCTTCGTTAGGTGGTTTGGGATGTGTGTGCAAAATTTCAGGTGATTCGGAGGTGGTTTGGTTGGGTTTTTGATCGAATGCAAGTTTCGGAAGAATTTGAGGAACTTAGGCTTGGATTTGATGTAATTTGATGGTTTTTGTGTTAATCGTGGTGTTTTGATGATTGGAGCAAGTTTGAATAAGGTATTGGATCATGTTTGTGTCTTTGGTTGAGGTCCCGGGGGCCTCGGGGTGAGATCGGATGGTTAAACGGAGAGTTTTGGAATTTTTGCATGTTAAAGGTCTGCTGGTATATGGTGTTTTCGCACCTGCGGTTATGGGACCGCAGGTGCGGTCACACAGAAGCAAAGGGAGGATTGTAGAAGCAAGATTTTGTCGGGGCCACTGTTTTCGCATAAGCGCTTGGGTACCTGCATAAGCGAAGCCGCAGACGCGGGATTTTGCGTCGCAGAAGCGGGTCTTGGATTTTGGTATTTTCCGTAGAAGCGGAATAAGACCACAGATGCGGAAGTCGCAGAAGCGACATTTTGACCGCAGATGCGGTAATGTCTGGGTAGAAGGGGTTTTTAATGATATTTCATCCGCGAGTCTAAGTTATTTTCCTCCATTGTTGAACATCTTGAGAGTTTTTTTGGGAGCAATTGAAGAGGGTTTCGACTGGGATTGACTGGAGGTAATTTTTATGAATTAAAAACATGATTATTATGAGAAATTAACCTAGAAATTCATGGAAACTAAGCCTAAAATTGATGAACTAGGCTTGAGTTTTTGATATTTCAAATTGAGATTTGATGGGCCATTTGAGCTCGGATTTGAGAGTTCTTGGTATGTATGAACTCGTGAAGAGATGAGGAATCCATTGATGTTAAATTTTCTAATTTTCGAGAAGTGGGCCCGGGGGTCGGGTATTTCGTGATTTTCGATGTTCTTCGATTCTTTTCGATTGGGTTATATTCCCTTTGCCTATGAGGATGTATTCTCTCTGATTTTGGATAGATTCGACGCGCGTGGAGGCCAATTTGAGGGGAAAAGGCATCGTGAGCTAGAGATTTCGCCGGTTCGAAGTGAGTAATAATTGTAAATGATATCCTGAGGGTTTGAAACCCCGGACTGCACATCGTAGTGCTATATTGAGGTGACTTGCATGTCGGATAGTGAGCGTGGGGTAGAGCACCATTGGGGATTGTGACTTGGTCCATCCCGGTTGTTGATTTTACCGCATATTTTACTAAAACTTATTTGATATTATCATGATTTGGACTGATTGCCATATTTGGGCTTCATGCCAATTACTTGAACACCTTCGGGGATTTTTATCACTCTTTCCTCACTATTTGATATACTACTTGAACTCAGTCCTGTTGATTATATTGTTTTGCAAACTCAGCCGTTTTAATTGATTTTTGAGACTTTACTGATATTTCATTGTTGTTTGGGCTGAGAACTATTATTTTATTGATGCCCGAGGGGCTTATGATATTTTCTGGACTGAGTGAGGCTTTTAGGCCTTGAGCATGAGGTGAGGAGGCTTTCAGGCCTTGAGTGATATATGAGGAGGTTTTCAGGCCTCAAGCGTAATGTGAGAAGGCTTTCAGGCCTCATGTTGATATATACAGGCTTCCAGGCCTTATGATAGTATAGCGCTTGGGCTGTAGGAGCCCTTCCGGAGTCTGCACCCCCATAGTGAGCGCGGGTACCCATGTGATTTGAGATGTGCCGGAGGGGCTGATGTTGTACTGTGTGACTGATACTGAGCCCGAGGGGCTAATACTGTTCTGAGTGATGTGATATTGTGTCTGAGGGGCTGATACTATTCTAAGCAATTGGTATTGAGCCCGAGGGGCTTGTACGGTTTTGAGATGTGCCTGAGGGGCGTACTTTTATGTGCTCATCTTGTATATTTACTTGTCTTTTTACCTGTTATATTGTTGTATTTGTGCCTGAGGGGCGGATTTTCTGTGCTTATCAGCACTAATTGTTTGAAATCATTTTCGTAACTATTGATAGATTCATCTTCAAAAGAGATTTGAACTGAGCCAAGGTATTTCTAAAGATTTCACTGTTTTCTCATAAAATTGTACCCGGCTTCTATACAGCATGTTGGTTGCTTTACGTGATTTCTTGCTTCTCAGTTATTATTTACTTTTATTACTCAATGAGTTGGAGTACTCACTTTACTCCTCGCACTTCGCGTGTACATACAGGTATTTGTTCACCCGGTAGCGGGTTTTGAGCTGGTTGAAGATTTTGCTATCGTAGCTGAGCAAGGTGACCGCCAGCGTTCGCGGCACCAGATTTCTTCCTTGATTCCTAAATTCTACTCTGTATATTACTGGCCTTGTAGTTGTATTTAGACTCTTCTAGATGCTCGTGACTTGTGACACCCCGGTTTGGGCTGTGTTTGGTTGTACTTCCGCTAAGTAATATTATTGAATCATCTTTAAAATTGTTTATTCATGTTATCCATTTTTTTAAAAAAGGGAAAATAGGGTTGGTTGGCTGGCCTTCTCTTCACGAGAGGCACCATCACGACCGGAGCGGGGTTTGGATCGTGACAAGTTGGGATCAGAGCCTAGGTTACTAGGTCTCACGAGTCATGAGCAGGTTTAGTAGAGTCTCGCGGATCGGTACAGAGACGTCTGTATTTATCCTCTAGAGGCTGCAAAACCTTTAGGAAGACTTCACATTCTTGAAATTCTTATCGTGCGTCCTTGATTCAGCTTGAGAAGGAACTCTTGAAATTCCTTCCACTTTGTATGCGCACATTAGCGCTCAGTATCAGATGTGCGTTGATGGCTTGTGATTCCCCGATCAAGGGGCGAGATGTAATCTCCGCGAGTTTGATGTTGGGCCAGTCTGGAGGACTTGAGGCCGGATCCTTGCCTATGGCTTGAGCACCAAGGTGTTGATTGTGTGAGCAGGTGTTTTGAACTTATATGTTCGGTATTGTCTCTATTAGCCGAAATGGCGGTTGTATATCCATGTGATGAGTATGTTAGTAATACGATATGTATCTATATGACTTGGTAGTGCGAAGAAGTCTGCTGGGTAATAGATGAACTGTTAAGTGTTCCATTCCTATTGTGATTCGATGTGTAGCCCGAGTTATAGGTGCGTGAAGAATATTTTTGTGTCTCCTAGTTGGGGAGGGAAGTGCATTACATGTGGCGGTATAAGTTCAGACCCAAGAAGACTAAATGACTATGTAATGTGTATGATGGTGGAAGGTATGCAGAAATACTAAATTGAGGCGAAGCAGGTGGGTTATCTCCTGTGGAGTGTTCTTAAGTGGTATGATCCGTCGTGTGTATGTTAGGATATATCATGTGTAATTGAAGGGTACGTGTTGAAATTTGAAAATTCAGGTCGCTTAAGAGAGTGGACTCAACTGATGTGGGGATAAATGCGAGATTTGCAGAGGATTACAGTACTAGATGATCTGTGTTTTCACAAACTTGTAAATTATTTGAGTTTAATCTCACTATGGTATTGTGGCATCATTAGAGTAAAAGTGTTATGGGTTATTGAGTGTGTCCTGATATATGGCTTCGAGCCAAGTTGGGGAGGTTGCTGTTGATTAGCTGATTGCACGGTTATGTGCTATGTTGGTTCTGGTTTGAGGCATACTGGTGAATCAGTTCTGATCTCAAAAATTGAGCCGAGGATGGCACGAGTGAAGCAAAATTGTGACAAAGGTCATATTATGCTTTATAGTGTATGAGAATTACGGAATGTCTAGAGTGTTATTGGCAAAGGATACTCGGCGTATAGAGCAGGAAGTTGCGTGGTTATATTGGGATGAAGATATCATTTTACGGTATCGGAGTGCCAATGAGGCATGGGTGGTTCTGTCCGTCAGGTCAGGTGATTTGCAGTTTGAATAAGAGAGAATGCTTTTGAAAATGATTCTAATGTGTTCAAGAGTCTACAGGGAACAATCGGGTATCTTAAAGTTGCATGTGTGGTTAGAAACTGTGTTTTAATTGAAAGAGGTTCAGATTCGTGGTATTTCTATGTTAATTATGGGATTCTATGCATCAGTATCACGAGAGTAAAGGTAACGGATTTAGATT